>BGPT01000110.1:433529-455336 GCA_003297045.1 Symbiodinium sp. clade C Y103
AGTTTTGCTTGGCTGTCCTGGCTACGGTTTCCGAGGGTTTGCAGCTGGGTCCTTCTGTGGCTTGCTGGTGTCAGGTTTTAGCTTGAAACCTGGCACCGTGAATCCTTCAGCTGGGTGCTGTTTCTTTGTTTGGGAGGGTTTGCAGCTGGGTCCTTCTGTAACTTGCCCGTGTCAGTTTTTAGGCTAAAACCTTCATTTTTATCGGACAGCCAAGCAAAACCTTCAGCTGGGTGCTGTTTCCCTGTTTCGGAGGGTTTGCAGCTGGGCCCTTCTGTGGCTTGCTGGTGCCAGTTTTGAGCTTGAAACCTTCATTTTTATTGCGTTCAGAAAGTAACGTTAGCCACGGCGGTCCGTAGCCGGGAGAGCCAAGCGAAACCTTCAGCTGGGTGGCCGCATTACAGGGGACGAGTCTCTACAACCACGAATCTGAAAACTCGTTTCCCACGAATCTGAAACCTGATGAAAGTGTGGCATGCGGTCTTAACATGTGCCTCATGTGTTTCACGCGACTCATCTGCAGCTTCAAAACCCTTTNNNNCGTTTCCCACGAATCTGAAACCTGATGAAAGTGTGGCATGCGGTCTTAACATGTGCCTCATGTGTTTCACGCGACTCATCTGCAGCTTCAAAACCCTTTGTCCCAAGCCACACTGCGACTTCTGCTGCGAGTTATGCTGCAATCTCACTTCTCAGGGCCACACCATCGTATCATATCGTATAATACATCATAGACTACCCACATTATTTCAAATGTGTTTTTNGCTGCGAGTTATGCTGCAATCTCACTTCTCAGGGCCACACCATCGTATCATATCGTATAATACATCATAGACTACCCACATTATTTCAAATGTGTTTTTCCCATGCCAAGCGCCTCCGTCCAAACTATTTGAAAGGAAATAACCCATCCAACTAACTTCCAGCCACAAATTCGGTTCGTGCAGGTTACAACCATAATCGTATATACCCAACATGTATACATGTTTGCCATTGTTTTGCAACAAAAACCTTCGGTGAATACCTCGCCCCCGACATACGTCAAGGGAATGTCACCCGTCTCTACACGCAGTACCTTTAATCCGCCGACCCCCGCCGACGACGGCAGGAGTGCACCCGACTACCCTTCTTAGGCANTACGTCAAGGGAATGTCACCCGTCTCTACACGCAGTACCTTTAATCCGCCGACCCCCGCCGACGACGGCAGGAGTGCACCCGACTACCCTTCTTAGGCAAGGACACTGTGCTACGGAGAATCTGTCTATGTCTGTTTCTGCTTGTCTCTGTCTGTCTGTCCCTTTGTCACTCTCTCACTCTCTCGCTCAGTCTGTCTGTCTCTGTCTCTGTCGCGAGAAGCGCGTGCAACTCCGCTCCAGAAACCGGTAGCTCAGACTGGAGATGCGTGTGTCCGGGGTTGGCGGCAAGGGGCGGCAGCCCTTAAATNTGTCGCGAGAAGCGCGTGCAACTCCGCTCCAGAAACCGGTAGCTCAGACTGGAGATGCGTGTGTCCGGGGTTGGCGGCAAGGGGCGGCAGCCCTTAAATATATATATATATATATATAATATGTGTGTGTGTATCCTGCATAAGTTTGCCTGAGAGCGCGAACCTCACCCTGAGCTCAAAAGCACTTGTCCATTTCATGGGTAAACAGGGGCCTGCAATGAGAATGACGACAATGGCCAAGAACTCCAAGAAACCCATTCCAATGAGCGTGTACCTGGCCGACCCTTTGGCATGGTCTTTCACTTTTCGTAGGCTATCAAGGTCTTCTCAGAGGATCTTCCCGCTTTAAATTTGTACAAACTGCTGCAAACTACCTACCTTCCTTGGCCACAACTTAGAAAACATGTGAAGACAACAAATCAGAATCCAAGGGATTCTGTGGGGCACGTAAACAGATCTTCCTTCATGGATGGATTACGCGCCATTCCCACCACAAGAGCAGCAAAGAGTTGGCCAATGCCCTGCAGCGATTTCTTCACTTCTCTTCTCCTCTTGAAATGTGTCCAACTCCTATGTTCTGCTCGGTCCCACATGATCCTACGATGGCCAGACTTCCCATCCTCACTCAAGCATAATTATCTTTTTTTACATACTTCTTGCATGACTCCAGCATGACTTGGATGAGAATGTGATGCCAATGTGATGTCAATGTGATGTCAAGTCGGACAACAGCCACACCTGGGCACAACCTCCAACAGCCACCATTGCAATGGCGCAGCCCAGCACTGACACACCAGCGTTTCGCTTGGAGAGCGGGGCACCTTAGGTGCCGTGCTAAGCGTGTTGGGCAATTGAAGACAGTCACACAGAAGGGGAAATAGAATACATAGATATACACAGTGTCAAGGGAAAGCGACGGAATAATACAGAATCCACATGAATACACTGCTGAAAGTCACTCAGAGTGTTACTTGGACACGTGACCGGTAGACCCTCTTCAACAGAGGGGAAATTACTATATAATTACACGGTTCAGCTTTGGCAATCAGGTTGAATCAGGGTCAGATCGACAGAAATCTGAGCAGCCCGCCCAGACCCAGAGATCCTGGTGCAACACTTGGCCGGCTCAATGAGACCTGTAGGTCAGACTGTAGAAAAAAATGAAAAAAAGGAATTTGTACTTCGGCTGGCGCCTTCGTCCAAATATAGACAGTACAGTACACTGTAGATCAAACATGATCAGAACGACGCAAAGCTGACAGAGCTGAGCCTGTCCCGGTCACATGATGCCACATGATGCCACATGACGCGCAGAACGCTGGGAGCCCCTTGCATCGGATGGAATGGCGCGGCAAAGGATGGCTGCACCTGTGGTTGCACAGTTTCACAGCTTCACAGCACAGCTCTGGCAAGAAGGAAAGGTGTATCAAGATGAATTAAGCTCTGAATTGATCTGTTTCAAGCTTGCTTTCAAGCTTGCTTTTCGGAAATTCTTTTGAGATCTTTTCAGGTGTTTAAAAAATGCCTCTTAGAATTGCTTCAAGCGCCAGTCTCTACAGCAAGGTGTGCTTGTGTCATGCAAGCCTGGCGCTGTTGCCCGCACGGCAGAGACCTGCTACTCAAGGCTTCTCAGGAGAGCCAAAGTTTGCAAAAGTCCAAACCGTTCAAATGTCAACACAGTGAAAGGATGTCAACGTGAGAAGAGTGTGGACTCACTGAGACTCACCTGTGGTGTCGCTAATATGAAGTAATTTGAAGTGGGATTCAAATGCGACTTGTTTCAGCTCGTGGGCGACTTTCTGTGTTCATGAACTATGTAACTATGTCATTTCTCGAGACTTCAAATATCTTCAAATCAAATGCTTGGTACTGACAGTACCTGGTGCAGTACCTATCCTTCTTGTCCACATGACACTTATCAAGCTTATCATCTCCCTCGTCGCATGAAACTGTTTGTTCCCTGCCAAGGATAGCACGCCCAGACAATGCATAGAGCTGTCTTGAGGATTGCACAGGGAATTCATGGTTGCCCTACCAAAGATTAATGGTTTTCTTTTCTATGGCTTGGCCAAGTAAGCGACGATGGCCAGCTCTTGGATTGACCATCTTGTAGATCTTTATTGCTGAGTGGTTCGCTGTGTAAAGCTATGTGAGTCAGTGTCGCCTTGGAGTGTTTGCCAAAAATACCCAGCAACTGTAGCAATCATAAGCCAAAAACGATGTTGAATACACGACCAGAAACTACACCTGGTACTCAAGAAATGTCCTGCCTGAACCACAGATCGAACCGCCTGACGAAGCAAAGCCATGACCTGTGACACAATTCCAAATCTCTCACACTTTGGAGAATCTGCCTCCCTACAAGTGTATGTGTACCCTTGCGAACCCACATGCATTCAACCGTCCATCTATCATCTATCCATCCAAATGCACTGTATAGGTGTTGCAATGCATTATTGAACAAACCTTGCATTATCAAATTACACTTGTAACTTATACACCGACTTGCACCTCTCTGCTAATCCTGTTTGTCCTTGTTTCACTCTGCTTTTTCTGGTGGAAAGTAAGAAAAATTCATGAGAAGAGCCTTGACGAACCAGGAGCTTGCATCTCTGAGCGTATCAAAAAGAAAATATTCAGGGAAAGCAGGGGCCCATGAAGCACGCTTGCCGAAAACACAAATTGTCCGCATCACTTTTGAGGGATGTGTTATCTCCAGCCTTACAAACGTGTAGAACGGAAGCTGGGTTCAACTTGGATTGCTTGCAGTGGTGTGAGTTGTTTGGTATGGAGTGTGTGTGTGTGTGTGCGTGTGTCTCGCATTTTGGAAAGATGATGACAATAAGGAACAAAGTCTGCCCATTCTGATCCCATACATTTGAAGTGGCTTTCTAGGCTGGTAGGTAGGTTGGTAGGGAGATATGTAGAAAAGTAGAGAGGTAGACACGTATATAGGTAGAAGGACAAACAAATAGATGGATTTGGACTAGATAAGTTGAGACGAGATAAGATAAGAGTAAGATTGAGATTCAGGTCAGATAAGATAGATAGGTGATAGGTATATAAATGGATAGATGGGTACGATACTATACTATATGAGAGATGTTTTCGTGATACTCATATTTGTTTGAACGCGTCGATAGGCAGTGCATAGGCAGTTTTACTTTTTTCTCATTTAGCGCAACCCACATTGTCATGACATGAATTCAGCCATCGCCTTCACAAAGAAGCCGTGTGGAGCTGAGAGCGGCTATGTGGCTGGTCTCTGAGCCAAAAAAAAATGAAATGACAAAATGTTGGTCACGTTGGTCACAGCCGAAAACAAGACCTGTGTCCCCTGTGTCAGTGCTGCGTGTAACTCTGTCAAAAATAGCGCAGGAATGAGAAGCCTTCCAAGCCCAATGATGCAAATTTTGTATGTGTAAGAGAGAAGAGAGAGTGTGTGTGTGTGTGTCTATGTCTATGTGCGCGGACATCCAATGTTGTGGCAATGCAGATTGCACTATTTCTCCGCCAAGCAATATCTCGATTGAGCGCTTTCATCAAAACTCATTGTTCCGCTCTAGCCACCAGCTTCATAAAACACCAAACGCTTGTCACCTGTATCTTACCTCAGCAGTATTTCAAAGATGGCCTCATGTATGGTGAGCGGAGATTCAACTACTACGTTTTTTCCTGAAAACGTTCTTGTCCTAATACTTCTCATCTCAGATTCCTTCGAGTTTGAAAAAAATCATAGACTCGACAGCTCTCAAAGCTGCGCCAGCTGCTGTAGCTGCTGTAGCGGTTGTCACTGCCACCGAAGAGGCAATCCTTCCGGCGGGCAGTTCTGCAGTCTCAAGCATGTCAAAACGTTGCAAGACTTAAAGACATTTAAATTGATCACGTTTTTTCACAAACTTCTCACCATTTGCTTTATATACGACTTTTATCAGCTTCTAACATACACGTACGACACTGTATCGATACATACCTTCTGATAATATGCAGCCTGTGGTCTGGTAGACTCTAGCACCTGCATCTCCCTAGCATGAATTGTGCATTTGCAACCCATCTGCCATGCTACTAAGATTGAGTTCACTTGCTTCATACATTGCTCCTGCGCCTCATGTTCATTCAGAGTAAAGCAGCAGGCCTGGTGAGATGTACAAAGAGAAAGGCAATGAAAGGCAAACAAGCAATCCTGGTGAACAGATGTGAAAAGCAAAGCAGGCAGCTCAAGCTGCAGCCCATGCAATCGTACTGAACACTCTCCGCACTCCAGCTTTGAATACCTTTGAATGTCAGCAGTGCCCTTTGCAGCTAATTCGATCCCACATGAAACGGCCTGCGATGAGAATGACAACGATGGCCAAGAACTCCAAGAAACCCATTCCAATCAGCGTGTACCTGCACGAACGCAGGGACCTCTATTGCAGCAATTCTAGACCTACTCTGCGGGCTAGTCACGTGACTAAGACGATCCTATTACGGCGATGTATACTCCAACTGGTTTTCAGGAAACTTATACAAACCTTCCAACCATACTATGAACTTTGAAGCTATTCCAGGGCTAAGAATTCCTCCACAGTGCCGACAATGCGCCTTTCACGCAACACACCAAAAGGATTTTAAGTATGGGTACCTTCCCCGAGACATGTTGAATCTGCAGAGTGGTAGAGCCAGTTTTCCAGTGAGTTGTATTTATAAATCTTTCTCGTACCGGAAACATCTACAGTATAAATGTATATACTATATATATATATATAGTGATAGTGATCTGTTCTTGAATCTAAAAACCTCACCTACATTTGGCGCCACGATTCCTTTCAAGCTCCGCGCTGCGCACGTGAAGAGATCTTCCTTCATGGATGGGTTGCGTGCCATACCCACGACCAGTGCAGCGAAGAGTTGGCCGATGCCCTGGCACTGTAAGCGCGAACGCAAGCGTCAGAGGGCCTCTACAACTCATAGAATGCTATGATTTCAAATCATTTCAAGTTTCAGTTCAATCATTTCAAAATTCAGTTCAAATTTCAGTTCAAATCATTTCAAATCATTTCAGAACCAGTTAAAATGCCAGTTCAAATCATTTCAAATTTCAGTTCAAGTCATTTCAAATTTCAGTCCAAATCATTTCAAATCATTTCAAACCAGTTCAAATTTCAGTTCAAATCATTTCAAATCTCTTCAAATTTCATTTCAAATGATTTCTCTTCAAATTTCATTTCAAATGATTTCAAAATTCAGTTCAATTCATTTCAAACCAGTTCAAATTTCAGTTCAAATCATTTCAAATTTCATTTCAAATCATTTCAAGTTTCAGTTCAAATCATTTCAAGTTTCAGTTCAAATCATTTCAACTCATTTCAAATCACTTCAAATCAGTTCAATTCATTTCAAGTTTCAGTTCAAATCATTTCAACTCATTTCAAATCAGTTCAAATCAGTTCACATCAGTTCAAATCATTTCAAGTTTCAATTCAAGCCCCTTTGCGGTCGACCGATCCGCACTCAAGCCCCCCACGTTTCGCTGCTTGTGTTTTGTTCCAGCCATTTTGTTGCACTGCTTTTTTCGAAGATCCTTTCGGTGGATGCCATTGACTTTTCTGCTATTGTGGATCATTTTCAGCTTGACCAACATTGATTCTTTGCACCTTTCCAACTGGAGGGTGGGCTCCTCACAGCTGACTGGCCCTGGTGATTTCTTTCTCTTAAGTGGTACAAGCGATTGCCTTGACAGAGCGCTTGTTTCAGGTGCACCTTGGAATCACAGCATTGACACTCTGCACACGGAATCAGATTTCACCATTGAACACAGCGTCAGCCCTGCATTTGTTGTGGTGCCAGCACTCAGTATTGAGACACACACCTTTGAGTTTGCGATTTACATTCAAGCTGATCATTTTCGATTTCAGATTCTGGAGATCTTTGTTCCTGATTTGCGGCTATTGCCTCTTCCATTTGGGAAGGGAACCATCCTTCTCCAGAACCTTATTGGATCCACATTCATCCAATTTTGGGCACTCACTGCGAGGATTTGGAGAACTGTTCTCTCAGACCTAGTTGTCTTCCTGATTGCCACAAAGACGACACAGCTGGCGACGGTTTTCCATTCCTGGCATTCCTTTACGATTTCTCCAATCATTAATTTCGGGGTGGGCTCCCTACAGGTTTTCTCACTGGCCCTCAATTGTGCATTTCTTTACATTGGTTTATTGATTGCTGTCATTTTTGCAGTGCGACACGAATACCCTGGTGAACGCTGTTTTCACCTGCTGGCACAACGATTTGCCCTTGTGAAACAGTGGATCCACAGACTTCCTCGGCATTTTCTTCCTCTTCTATTGTTTTTGAGACACACACTTCGATTTTTGCAGCGAGATTCAGGGGCAGAGCGCAGATCACCTTGCCAATTTGACCGCGCACCTGGTCCCAATTCCAGGGGCACCCAATTCAGAATCCGATTTCTCTTCATTTGGCTTTGGCTTGGAGGAATCATGCTGACCCAACCTGAAGGGTGCTGGGGTGAGGGTGCTGGGTCTGCCATGAGGCCCAGAGAAGCACTGTTCAAAGTGTTTGATGCCATGCACCTCTCCGGTGCGAAGTTTCATGGTTTGGGGCCACAGGAAGGCACACGCCTAACAGGAATCAAGAAACGAAGCTACAAACGCGCCTGCAGGCGCTCTCTAGTCCATGGTCACGCATGGTATCAGGGATCCTGCTGGACACCAGATGATTTTCCAGAAGCACTTCGAAGCGCCATGCAACAACAGCTCAGACATGAGGCAGCTTATCCTCCACCCGCTGAGCAACCAGCTTCTGCTCGGACACCCAACAAAGTCCAAGCTCCAAAGCACAGGCTCAAGATCTTTCAATGGAATCCCAGCGGACTTAGCAGTGCTCGATATCAGGAATTCCTTCATTGGCTCCGATATCAGAATTTTGACGTGATTTGTTTGGCAGAAACTCGATGGACTCAGAACATGGAATGGCTCACTTCAGATTGGACTTGTGTCCATACGGGCACCTTGACAGGCAATTCTGGCGTAATGTTCATGATTTCCCGCAAACTTTGTGCAGATCACAAGATTTCCTGGCGAGTGGTACGTGAGGGCAGATTACTCCATCTGAGGGTACATGCCAGCCTTAGACCCTTGGATTTGGTTGGGGTTTATCAATGGCCTCATCAGGCGGGAAACAGCTCTCACAGGCAATCTTTGCTTTCTGAACTTGACCTGTTGATCCAGAGTCTTCCGCGACGAAATCGACTAGCTATAATGGGGGATTTTAACACCTCCGTTTCTGCCTTTGGAAGTGTAGTGGGTACGTCATTTTACACCTGGAATGCGACCTGCACTCAGGGGACTCATCACCCCGACTCTGGAGCCTTTGAACAATTTCTTTTGTCCAATGATCTGTGTGTTTTGAATGCCTGGAACCAGAAAGATGGACCCACGTTTCATGGACCTGCTGCCACTTCACGCATAGACTTCATCATCGGGCGCCAGTGTCAAACTGATTGCCTTGCACGGGATACCCGCCTGCTTTCAGACATGCCAATGATCCCGGCTAGTGGTGGTCATGTTCCCATTGTAGCCACATTGATGAGATGCTGGATTCCATACAAGTCCTCTACAATTGATCAGAAATTTACGTTTCGACATAGGCTGCTGAGTAGGCATATGTACTTGACACAGGATCCCACATGGCTTGACATGATCTCATGCACACAGCGGCAGCTGCGTCAAATGCATGCCACCCAGCTGACTCAGATTGCAGACACCACAGCATGTTCGGATCCAGACCGCTCTTTGAAACGCGTTCATGAGGTGCTTTCAGACTCTTTTCAGGATTTTGTGACACACCACTCCCTGAGACCACAGCCTGCCGTTTCCTTTGACCTGTTTCATGCAACAGTTGAGAGCAAATGGCACTTCTGGAAACTTTTGAGATCTCTTGAGCAAGTGAATTTGCCTAATCTCTTTCAAGCATGGAAGTGTTGGACTCGATTTCATCAATTGGGACGTTCACAAGCCCAGGTGGCGCGTCAGCGCAAAATTGCTAAGGTCCGTGAACTCACTGAGCAGGCCGGAAGAGCGGCGCAAAACAATGATCTTTTCAGGTTGTATCAAATGGTCAATCAGCACACCCCGAAGCAGAAACGATCACGCATTCAGCTTAGGACTGCTGGTGGGGCCATTGCCTCTCCACATGAGGAATTAGCCCTTCTCCATGCACATGTCAAAAAGATTTGGTTTGATCCCCATGCTGAGCCTGTTTTGAATCTTTGCCAGCCTATCCCACCGGGAGTGCCATTCACCAAAGATCAGCTCGCAGTGTCATTACAACAAGTATCAGCGGTGAAAGCAGTTGCTGCACCTTTTCCACCAAACCTTTTGTGGAAATCTACAGCCGAAGAGCTTGCGGACATCGTATATGCTGACTTGCAAAGGTGGTGGAACACATGGCCACCCCATGTCCCGGCCNCCGGCCATCTGGCAAAGGGGATGGCTTGTCTTCATTGGAAAGCCGAACCGCCCGCCCACAGAGGCGGCCAATTTACGTGCACTTGCAATGCAAGAACCGATCGGCAAATCAATCTTGAAACTGTTGACAAAACAATTGCAAGAAGTTACTTTTCCGGTCCTCTGCCAGTATCCCCAGTTTGCATACATGAAGATGAGGGACACCCAAGATGCATTGGTACGCGTCGTTCAACACTGTCATCAGGTCAAACAGCTGTTGCAGACCCAGACTGCCAACTTGCGCAACCACTTGGCTGGCCATTCCAAACTGCGTTGTTTTGGGGGAATCCAGATGTTTGTCGATTTAGAGAAGGCCTTTGATATGGCGCCCCGCGGGGCTGTGATTCGTGCACTTCAAGCCTTGGAAGTGCCGCATGCCCTCATTAGTCTTTTCAGTGCCTGGCATAGCAACACCAGCTATGTGATCAATCACCACCATTTAGAAGACCTTCTGGACACCAATCGAGGGGTCCGGCAAGGATGTGTTGCAGCCCCACAGCTCTGGATCTGCCTAATGTACCTGCTCATTAGCCAATTTGGGCGTCATGTCCCATTGACATGGCTACAGGACCATTTGACGATCTTTGCTGACGATGTGCATTTATGCCACCTCATCCGCGATACTGCGGATCTCCAAACAGCCATTGATAGATTTGGGCTTTTCATCCAAACTGCCCATGACCTTGGACTGAAAATCAACTTTCAGAAAACAGAGATTTTGCTGCGGTTGGCGGGAAGTGCACATGCTCATGCACAGTCCNTGACCTTGGACTGAAAATCAACTTTCAGAAAACAGAGATTTTGCTGCGGTTGGCGGGAAGTGCACATGCTCATGCACAGTCCAAACATATCATCCGCACAGACAAAGGAGTCTTCTTGAGAGTCCCATATGGTCATGGTCATGTTGCTCACATTCCATTGAAAGCTCAGGTTGTTTATCTTGGTGTGTGCATTTCATATGGCAATCTGCAAAAATGCACTCTGGCGCACCGCATTGCAGCGGGCAAACATATCTTTCGGCGACTCAGAATTTGGCTCAGCCGTTCTTCACGTATTCCCATCAGCAAGCGATTTCAATTGTGGCAGACAACTGTTTTTGCGGCAATGACCTATGGTGTGTTCACTGTTGGACTACTGCCTCAGGGATTACAAGTGCTACAAATTGAAATCATGAGACAACTTCGAATGATTGCAGGCAACTTTTCACAAATTACTGCACTGAGCCATTCTGATTTTTTGCACCAGCACCACTGGCCGACTCCTGTCCGGCTTCTGCTGCAGCGAGTGGAAGGCATGATCCACAGATATGCACAGAGACCTGATGTTCTCTCTCCCAATGACATTGTGCTGAAACCAGAATGGATGCAATTGCATGCAGCTGCCCATTTGTTGCGGCAGGCCATGACGACTGCCCCAACAGCACAGGCGCTCCAATCAATTTCATCGCCAACAGTCATGCATGCTTGTTTCTTTTGTGATCTTTCATTTGCAACTGTTAGAGCCCAGCGACTGCACCTGTGGACCGCACATGGGTATCGTTTGAAACATTTTAGATCCGTCAGCTTTTCCAGAGATACGGTAGGGACACTGCCATATTGCAAGTTCTGTGATCTTGAATTTTCGAGTTGGCACTTGTTTCAAAGACACATGGCCTCACATGTGGAACATGATGCCTCTCAGGCTGTTGCCGATGAACTGACCCAGCAGTTGCAAGCTCCGTCTAGCCCGGTGCCTTCTGCACCTGCATGCATTCCAGTTCCTGACAGTGCGGACAGAGCCCTGCCAGCGCCTCCATCACAGCCTTCAGTCCTGCCTCAGCACTTTAGATCCGAGCTGTTCGACAAGGCCAGAAGCACACCTGTAGGACAGAGAGCTCTGCAGTTGATCCATGCGCATGACTGGAATGGCATCAAAGCAGATGCTGAGGTGAAACAGTGGCTTAGTTCTCACTGCGCGATTTGCAATGTAGCAGTTGGCCAACTCAAGAAAATGAACATGCATATGCGTCAGCAACACCAACCACATATCGATGGCTTGTATCAGACTGCTGGCACAGTTCTCCGCAGATGTGGCACTGCTTCTCCTTGTGAATTTTGCAACAAAGAATTTCAAGTTGAACACCTCTGTCCGGCCATCATCCAGGCCTCAATGGTGCTGCTCCATGAACTGCCCTTTGTTGATGGACCTGAACAGCCGGCTCCAGCCAGTGCCTTGCCTCATGCCAGAGACAGGCGCATCCTGGTCCGGGATTTTGTGTTGGCACGGGACAGCCATGAGGGACTACCGAAATGCAGTCATTGCCACAAGACTTTTGGCACGCTGAATGGATTGAAGATGCATCACGTCCTTGACAAGTGCCCACAATTTGACATTCAACGCAGCTGCACACCCATAGATCCAGATGCCACCTTGCTGCAGAATCTCAGAGAGGGGACACTGATGGCATGGCTCTCAGATCCCTTCCGCAGGATGCAGTGGACCAATCATTGCCAAACATGCGGCCTTCGATACACAGGTGTGGCCGCATTGGCCAATCACTTGCAAACTGCTCATTCCGAATTGTGGCATTCTGCAACCACTTGTACATCATTCCTCAGCGCATATGTGCACACCATTCATCGATGTGTTTGCAATCCTTCTCCTGGCCACATGCGTACGGAACATCAGTGCTTGGTCTTGCGCCAAGTGGCCATGCAATACATCAGAGCACGTGATGCAGGCCAGTTCAAGGGGCTTTTCCTGCCCTACACCATGGATGCCTCCGAACTCAGCGTCATTGTTCCGCATGCACCGCAAGATTTCATCACATTGCTGCTTGATGTGCTCAGATCACAGTCCCTTGCACCTTTGTGGACATCTTCATTTTTGGTCTTGCTGACACAGAAGTGTCTGATGTGCGGTTTTGAGGCTGCTGGCCAACAGCTGGTAGATCATCTTCAAGCTTCTCATGGTCTTGCCCTCAACGGAGCAATGATGCTTCATGCCAATTTGGCAGCTCTGGCATATGGCTACTTTCACAGTTGTCCTTCTCAACCCACTTGTCCATTGTGCGCAGCCTCTTGTGCTGAAGCTTCCGTGCAGCAACATTTTGTGGGTTGCCCAGTGCTGCACCAATTGGCCTGGACGCTTAGCAATCCGTGCCATGGACGAGACGGCCGAGGTCCCATTGGCCCAGCTCGAAGATGTCTTCAGACATATGGGTCCCCTGCTGGNACGCTTAGCAATCCGTGCCATGGACGAGACGGCCGAGGTCCCATTGGCCCAGCTCGAAGATGTCTTCAGACATATGGGTCCCCTGCTGGACAAGACCGCCATGAAGATCTTAGCCCCGCAGATGGCCAAGTCGGAGGCACAACCCGCAAAACGACCCAAGGGTCCCGCCCATGGGAAGGGCCAGAACAAAGGGCGGGGCAAGGGCAAGCCAAAAGAAGAAGAAGCCGATCTCAAGTCAGTGGTCCAAACGTTGGGCCGACTGGTGCTCCGGCTAGATCTCCAACAGAGGCAACAAAGTCTCAGCTGCTCCCTGATCTGTTTCATCAACAATCGAGAAGAAAGTNTGGGCCGACTGGTGCTCCGGCTAGATCTCCAACAGAGGCAACAAAGTCTCAGCTGCTCCCTGATCTGTTTCATCAACAATCGAGAAGAAAGTGTTCTACGCGATCTGATCTCAACCACAGCCCAATGGAAGCAGCTGGCCGAGATGAAACAGACGGACAAGAGCCTGCGAAGCGCCTTGTGGGAGACCATGATGTGCGGCATCCTGCAACGAGCCCAGCTCTTGGCGGACTCCAAGGACCAGGATCCCTTGATGGCCCAGGCCTTGAAAGCGGGACTCCTCCTGCCGGATCGCTCATGGCCTTTCCAAGCCTGGAACAGTCACAGACAGCAGTTGGAGCCGACCTCTCAGAAGCCCCTGCCCATGACTGCCCTGATGAAGAGCCTGCAGACCTTGGAGGCCAGCTCCAAGGATGGACAATTGGTCCTCAGCTTCCACACCATGAAGCCTCTGCCGCAGACGGACATGNCAGCTCCAAGGATGGACAATTGGTCCTCAGCTTCCACACCATGAAGCCTCTGCCGCAGACGGACATGCCTCCTTCCCAGTCCGAGGTTCAGATCTACCCTTGGAGACTGATGTTGAATCCGAGGGACGACGAGGTTTGGAGCTTACTCATGCAGCTTCAGGGCAACTCGGTGTGGAACTTGCTGGGAATGCGCTACAAGATAGCATCCATGAAACCCAGCACACTGACCAATCAGCTGGAAGCGCAGCTCAGAAGCTTGCGGTGACCTCTTTCCTTGCCAAAGGGGACATGCTAGTGATGCTGACTCAGTTGTGCTTGCGCAATGATGCAACTTACTGCTATGCCAACTCAACTTTGGTTGGATTGTGGTGGGCCCTACTGAGCCGATCATCCTACAGCATTGGGGATTGGGGCAACAGCGCAGAAGCCTTGCAATACTTCTTCAGCCACATGGATGGTTCACTGATGCATTTGCCATCCTACTTTGTTGAACTCTTCGCAATGTGGGACCATGGAACTAGACCGGCTGATGCGGCGGAGTTTGCATTTTTCATTCTGCGATGGATGGATTCACCATGCTTCTCACACAGATGGGTTCGAAGCTATGCCATTGAAAATACGCGGCATCAACATGATGTGGGAGATGTTCATGCTCCGCTTTTCTTGCAAGTGCCACATGCCACAGTCACTGCCATTGATTTGACTGATTTGCTGACTCGATGGACCAAGGAATATGCCATGGACACTGCACTGCTGGACAGCCCAGAAGTTCTGTTGTGTCACATTGATCGCACTGCAAATCGTATGGACGGTACAGTAGAAAAACTCAATTTCTGGCTTCATGCTGATATGGTCTGTGCCATCCCTGTTCTGGGCCCTGATGGATGTCAGGTCCTGCACAACTATGTGCCGATCTCATTGGTGGCCCACTTGGGCGATGTTGACAGCGGGCACTACCGAGCTGCGATCCGACTGACAGTTGCTGATGATGGCGCAGCACTCAGTACCCAGAACACCCTATGGGGATTGACCAATGACGGAGTGACTCCACAGATCCATCCCCTGCCTGGCCTTCCCGAATGGCTATGCCGCAATATTACTCTGGTGATGATGGTCAAGTTGTCATGCGCTGACATCTACCGTCCCTTGCGTGATCCAGGGGCAGGATGGCTTAGACTTAGGGAGCTGAGACAACAAGTACGTCTCATTCAGCAGGCTGCCCAGACTGCTTCAGCCGTGCCATTGCCAAGACATCCCAGCAGTGTTCCAAGTTCCTCCAAGCTGCCAAATGATTTGCCTGAGCCCACCATGCCTGATACAGATGCCCATGACTCTGCCACAGTCATGCAAGAGGATCAGATGCTCCGCCTCATGCGCATGATGCGCAGTACAGAAGACGGCCGCAAGCACGATCCGTGACCTGAAACGACAGATGTATCCATATTTTGAAGCCACCGACTGTTTTTTTCTCCGCATGCCTTCATTGATTGATTGCTGCTTTTCTCCAGATGTTTTTGGCCACAGTGGCCGCATCATCCCACGTGTGCCTTCTGCATGGATACCTGATGTCTACAGGTGAGCAAGGACTCAAGCTGCCAGGACTCTGGCTGACAGCAGGAGGCACTTTGCAACCTGCACAATTTTGATTGCGTTTTGTTCTTTGACTGCACTGCATTGGCCACTGGTTTTTCTCCTTGCCTGGGCTGTTTTCGCCCTTTTGCTTGCATTCGTGACTTGATGATATCCTTAGCAATTGCCAATCTGATGGCAACGCATTACTGCTTGAGTTGGAGCCGTGTCAATGTGAAGCTCCGCTACCATTTGCCCAGTTCCATTTTCTGGCATCTATGGATACCTGATGTCATTCCCTGTGCAAGGACAAGCATTGAACATTTGCTTGCAATCCCACCATTGGCTTCATGCAACAGCTGAACATCACCGACAGCTTCGAACTTGATTCCAAGCCCTCTCCCGATTGAGAGGCCATCACTACAAAAGTGATGCCAGCCCCGCGCAACCGATTCATAGAAAAGGAGCGTGAAAAAAAAAAAAAGTTTCAATTCAAATCATTTCAAATCATTTAAAATTTCAGTTCAAATCATTTCAAATCATTTCAAATCATTTCAAATGTCAGTTCAAATCATTTCACATCATTTTAAATTAGTTCAAATTTCAGTTCAAACCATTTTAATTTTCAGTTCAATTCATTTCAAATTTCATCTCAAACCATTTCAAATTTCAGTTCAAATTTCAGTTCAAATCATTTCAAACCAGTTCAAATTTCAGTTCAAACCATTTCAAATTTCTCTTCAAATTTCATTTCAAATGATTTCAAAATTCAGTTCAATTCATTTCAAACCAGTTCAAATTTCAGTTCAAATCATTTCAAATTTCATTTCAAATTTCATTTCAAATCATTTCAAGTTTCAGTTCAAATCATTTCAAGTTTCAGTTCAAATCATTTAGTTCAAATCATTTCAAGTTTCAGTTCAAATCATTTCAAGTTTCAGTTCAAATCATATCAAATGTCATTTGACATCATGTCAATTTTCCTTTCAAATTTTATTTCAAATCATTTCAAATCAGTTCAAGTTTGACTTCAAATCATTTCAAGTTTCAGTTCAAATCATTTCAATTAATTTCAAACATGTCTCTATTTCTCTCTATTTCTTTACAAGTCTTTACAGTTCTTTGCGACTTGCTCTATGAGTCGCTAAAGCTCTGGAAAGCCGCGCCTGAGCACAACCACCCACGGCCACCATAGCGATGGCACAGCCAAGCACAGAGACACCAGCATGGCGCTTTGAGAGCGGGGCACCTGGACTGCACAGCCCAAAAATCAACTCCGTCGTTCAGGAGCAATTCAAAGGGGTGACGTGGTGACATAGTGCTAACAGAGAAAACATGAATTTTGATTGAATATGTATCTTTTTTCTACTGCTTTTGGTCCATGTATTCTATTGTTGATGTTTATGGCAACATCGGCTTTCAATGTTTGCCTCATACATGCCTCTGTTGGCGTATTCCTTCTTTCTCGAGTTTCTATCTGTTTGCCGGTACAGTTTGCTTGTTCATCATCTATTCCACTTTAGTCCCCCCCCCCCGTCGTCGGACCATCACCCCCCATCTCACCCCCCATCTCACCCCCCATCTCACCCCCCATCTCACTCCCCATCTCACCTCACCCCCCATCTCACGACCATCACCAACATCATCACCATCGTGGCCATCAGCACCTTCAGCATCATCAGCATCATCAGCATCATCACCACCGTCACCACCATCACCACACACCACCATCATCATCACCATCACCATCATCATCACCATCACCATCGGCATCATCACCACCACCATGACCATCACCATCACCATCACCATGACCATGACCATCACCATGACCATGACCATAACCATGACCATCACCATCACCATCACCATCACCATCATCGTCGTCGTCGTCATCATCATCAGCAGCAGCACCACCACCACCACCATCACCATCGCCATCACCATCGCCATCACCATCACCATCACCACCATCGGGTTTTCTGCTTGGCATTGCTTACTTCAGCTGCATGCTGGCGAGAAGTATGGGGGAATGCAGGCAAGACTGCAGGTATTTGATGGCAAGAACAAAGATTGATCGGCCCCGTCAAGACAGTTGCTGGGCAAAGGACTTTCTTGAACCACTGGGCTAAGGTTCAGACCGAGACCCACTGAAGCCAAAGGGGCCACAGTTGAGCTGCTCAAAGACACCTCTGTTGGACATCAGAAGATTGTGCCAAATTCCATCATACATGGTGTATGACATTGAAGAAATGGTTTCTCCTGGAAGACATGCAGTTCAAAGTGTTTCAAAATGGCTCAAATCTCACTTGTCTCCAGGGCATGATATGAACATTCTGAGGGGTCAGCATCCACAGATGGAACAGCACGGCAGAGAATGGCAGCACCTAAAAACAGCACGATGGATTTCAACCAAAAATAGCAATTTGGTTTGGTTTTGATGAAACATCTATACATAGATATATATATATATATATATGTGTGTGTGTGTCTATCTGTTGCTTGAAAAGTAAATCTGTCTTGAAACAGTCCGATCCCAAAGTGGGATGATTGTGACCTCTCTATGCTTAACCGAACATGTCCCACATTGCCTGGTGCCGTGGCACGTACTGCCGAGACCTGGATGCTGGGACTTGTTGTCTCCAACCCGGACGTTCGCTGATCTTCATGAGGGATCAAATCTCCCACCCCCTCTGTACAAAATATTGAATGGGATATTAACTTCAACTTATCTTCATACGGGATGAAATCCGCCACCTTTGATAGTATATATTGAACAGGATACGCACAGACACAGAAAACATATGGAAATATGCAACCCTTCAACAACTTCAGGGCGGGCCGACGTCCGGGTTGCAGCGAACTTGTTGTGACATGCAAAACGTTGTGAAGCACATTGGGCAAACTGTCCAATGCGTTCCAGTGATGTCCCTTGTACTCAGCTGAGGGAGACTGTTTCTCAAGGCTCCAATTTGTATCAGACCTGAAGAACTGCCATGACTTGCCTAGTGATTGTCTAGTGACTATCGTTTAGTTGTGATCACTACATG
The DNA here is from genome assembly GCA_003297045.1 of Symbiodinium sp. clade C Y103. Taxonomy (NCBI): domain Eukaryota; class Dinophyceae; order Suessiales; family Symbiodiniaceae; genus Cladocopium; species Cladocopium sp. clade C. The sequence continues at coordinate 452,123 of BGPT01000110.1, forward strand.
CTCTCAAACACTCTCAAACATTTCATCACCGTGACCCGACCTGAGCCACTGATCGCACTGCCTGGCGAAGCAAAGCCATGCCCTGTGGCCAAACGAGGAATCGAAACAGATTGTCTGACAGGAACTGGCAAGGTCAGACGGTCCTACTTTCAGATGGTCACACGGTCTGCGCACAACGTACCACAAACACTGTTGCTGTGGACATCAAAACATGCCTAGGGGATCCTCAAGCTCAAAATTTCACAATGCGCAGTGGCGCTCAGTAACTTCAGTAACTTCATATCCATCAAGGAAGTCAAGTGCAGTTGGTCGAGCCAAGGTGTTGGGTACGAGTGTTAGGAGTGTTAGGTACGAGTGTTGGGTACGAGTGTTAGGTACTATCCAAAGACACTCTGAAAAGAACAAAGGAAAAGCCACGCTCTGCCGCTCTGCCGCCTGCAAAGACAAGGAGACGCTGAGATGGGCTGGATGCTGCGTGGCTTTGCCTATTTCTGAGCCCAAATTTGCCAAACATCCAAAGTTTCAAACATTTGCATGTAAAACACATGAAGTGATTTGCAAGGCCCACGGCTCCCGATCGAGCTGTCTATGTCTATAGTCTGACCACATGTTCAGTGATTTTAAAGCTCATTGCGCTTCAATATACAAAACACATCTTTGCCAAAAACGAGAGCGCTGCCATGTCTGCTGGAGGCTGCAGGTTCACAGCTACACCTTTTGTCTTGGCCAAGCCAGAGGTCACTACCTTCAGCATCCTGCCATTGTGCAACGTTTGGAAGTGTCACCGCAATACAGCAATGCGCAGAAGCTGCCATGCTAAATGTATCAACGCTACGACGATGCCCACAAAAAGAAATCGGGCTGAACAAGAATCTTATTGCAGTCAAGCACTGCATTGAAGGTGAATATGCTGGCGAGGATGTATTGTCAGCACCTCCGTTTCAAGAAAATGCAGGCTGGCCTCATCAGGAAAATTCACCTGACCATTGTCTGTTTCAAAGGGCAACGCATCTCTGCAGCATTTATGTTAAAGACACATATGGATTGCACACGAAGGCAAGATCAATAGCAAGGGCTGTCATGCCACACCTCCAAGTGTGCTTCCTGCGCCACCTTCTTGAAATGCTGAAGGAGTAGACTCCCCAAACCGCAGCCACGATGATCTCGCAGTCCAAAAGTGCTTCAACCAAGTGCTGCAACGATTGTTGGGCAAGAGCTATGCTTATTCCAAGATTAAAGGAATCGACGAAGCTCATGTCTGGCAGTTCGAATCATTTCAACTCGTTTCCTGTAACTCTTGCGAAAGACAAAATCCTCAATTCCGCCAGCAGAACTTGGACAGTAGCGCCTGGGGCAACGGCCACAAGACGTACCACCATGGTCAGGCGCCCGCATACAGGTGGGCACGGGGGCCATGGCAGCGCTGAGACTATGCAGCCGGCCCTGGAGACAGTGCAACTTCAAAGTTTGCAAATTTCATCTTCAATTCATCTTCAATTCATTTTCAATTCTCAAAGTTTGGAATAAGTTATTCTGGGGATTGTATTTCTTGCGACGCTGTCACGGGGCTCTGACTCTCCGGTTCAACCTGGTACCCTGTCCCAAGTTCTCCCAAGGCCCTCTATGCCCGCCTGTGATCCTGTTCAAGCGCGCATGCTTCATCCGGGGCCAGCTCCGACCTTGAGATGTCGCATGATGTGACTGGCTTCAAATCTGTGAAACAAGACTCTTCAAGAGAAATTCAAGACACATCTGGAGCTGCACCAGAGGAGATGACCAACCAGAGGAATCATATGTGAAAAACTGTAGAATCCCCTGCGTGAGCTAATGCACACAGGGCACCTGAGTTGTTCCAACACTGCCAAGGTCGTTGGATGTTGGAAACCTTGGGGATGACTCTAGGCAAGTGTTGGATGTTGCAAATGGACTCTCCTTACCAAGCCAAGCTTTCACACCATCTAAGTTACAAACAAATCAAAGTGGACCCTTTAATATAGGCAAGGCTGGTTTATAAGCCCATGAAACGTATATATATATATATATTCACCGAAAACCCACTTTGCTTAGTTACAAGCCAATGTCAATCAATTGCTCACTGCTTCAAGAGTTAAGCAAATGAAATCATTCACTAATGAGTTTATAACTCATAGATACACGATGATACACGTGTTGGACATTTCTAGACCTGTCACGATCCAGGATTGCAAAGTGCAGACTGGCCCTTTCGAGTGTCTTCAATATGTGTTCAAACTCATGCGCTTGCTTTTGGTGCTGTCTTATTCGCTTGAGGCCGTCATCGGGTTTTTCTCCCATCACTCTAAAACAATGAATCAATAAATCAACCAGCTGACCAACCAATCAATAAATCAAAATAAATCAATGTAAATCAATCAATTCATCAACCAATGCAACATTATCTTAACTGCTCAAACCACCACTCCATTCGACAGCCAATCACTCACGCACGCAGGCACTCACTCGCTCGCTCAATCACTCACCGAGTCTTCTGTCGCAAGTGCTTCCTCCTGATTTGAAACTGCAACATGATTCCTTGTGTTGCTTGCGGGACCATTCAATTTTGAGCTTCCACACCCAAGGAGCGTTGGAGACCTGCAAGTGTTTGGCGCCAAACGCGTTGTGCCTGTCACGTTGAAAGACAAGCAGGGATCAAAAGAAATCAGGAGCCCTCAACAAGTCAACAATGCCTTCAGTTGAAACCAGACAACACAAGACGCATCGAGGCGCTATGTTTAGACAAATTAGACAGTCTAAATTTGAGGTTCCCCAGTCTTCGACTGGTGTCAGGTGTTTTTTTTCTCTCTGATTTCCTGTTCTCTTGCCTCCGCATTGCGGCCGAGCACAGCTTGAAGGGCACCAAAGTCTCTCAATGCTTCCAACGATTCAAAGTGCTCGAAGCCCAGCATTCGCTGCTTGCCCTGAGGGGAAGTCTTGGCACAATGAAACAAACTGAAAGGAGAAAACATCGGAAGACTGCATGAATGAGGACCTGCGAGGCCCATTTAAATATATATTTTTTTTTCACAAGCGATATGCGGCTCAGGGTGAACCACACGTCCGCAGCAGAGCGCCCAAGGCTATTGTCTATTTCACTTTAGGGGAGAGTAGCTTCCACTGGTCTCTATCTTCAAAAACAGAACGAAGGGTATTAATATATCTAGTAGTATCATACCAATTCTTCATGCTGGCGGAGGAG
>BGPT01000110.1:456178-486459 GCA_003297045.1 Symbiodinium sp. clade C Y103
TAGAGGGAAGCGGGGCAGGAGGAAATGTGGAAAAACGACCGATTTGGGAGCGAGAGGAGAGGCCCAAATCTGCATTGCGGTCGGCACGTTCGTTGCCGGAAATGCCGGTATGTGATTTGAGTTTGAAATTTAAATATATATATATATATACATATAATCACATAGGCAAGAATCGATTGATATACATATTTTGTATACATACTGTCTAGCATGAATTGTAGGGTATGCATAGGTCTTCATGCTTGCAGCGACGCCGTCAGCATTGTACAGTCTTGTCGTAGCTAAGCTGAATGAGAGCTAGGGGCCAAGTATCCGGGTCAGAAAAAATCCGCCAGAGCCGAAGGTTCTTAAGCGTGTTTAATCTACACAGACTAGGTTGATTTATAAGTACTATAGTTACTATAGCGTTTCCCAGCGGGAGCCTTTCGTGCTCTAGAATGTTGTGATTGTCCAAGTGAAGCGGCAAGACAAGGCTCGATAGAGAGCCCAACTTTGGCGCAACAAGCTCTGTTGCCCAACATATGCTCAACATCCGGCCAACACGGGCTAAACATGCTCGTTTGTGGCCAGCGCTGCCTACAAAAAATCTGCAAATAGTGCCATGGACTGAACACATCAGATAGGCCAAACCTTTAGCATCTGAGTCATCTGAGACTCTGGGTAACTAAAAACTAAACGTGCCTCTCAAGTGGCTCAACATGTCTACAATAGAGTCTACATATCCCGCATTCTCAACATGAAACGCCAGACCTGGGCAATTGAAGATAAGTGAAATCTGTACAGTATATCTAAGATACATTCATTAAGAATCACTAAGAAACCTGTTTAAGACCCTTGAGCGGACAACCCAGGCTTCACATAGTTTGTGGATCCAATGCTCCAACGCGGTCTTCCGTGCGTGGAGATGCGAATGAACATGTTGTGCAAAATCGGTCAAAAACGGGCAAAAAGAATGAAACAAAATGAAACAAATCAGAACCACATAGAAAAGTGGAAAATGTCGGCGCCTGCACTGCCTCCTGCGCAAGAAGCACTGCTGCTTGCAAGGCTGCCAGGCATGAAGACTTTGACTGGCCTGTTGACTTGGCACGGCTTGCCAAAGCCAGGCTAAGATTCCTGGCAGTGGCCAGGTGTTTGAAGCTAAAACGGAGATCTGGCGTGGAGGTTTGGATTTTCCTTCCCACATCGATTTCTCGGAACTGCCCTAGAACCTTGATGCGAAACTAGAATGCCAGCAATGATTGGTAATATACTGTAATATACTTCATCAAGTAATCTTGCACAACATAAGTGGACAAGCTGTTTGTTGGCGTTTACGATGGAAGTCACCCGTGTTTGCGCTGAGGACCCTTCAACCATCGATCTCCGTCAAGGAAGCATGACACTCGGGCACACTCGCACAGTGGGGCAAGAAGCACCAACTGTGAAAGGTAGGGGTTCCAGTTTGAAGAACAGCTCTGATCTCTGACTTTTTCGAAAACCCGTCGAAATCTGATTTTCTTCGGAGGCTCTGCATGGTGGTGAGAGCCAGCGGATGTCTCGGGCCCATGACCCGCTGCAACGCTTGCCACGTTGCACGGAGTTCTGCCTCAGCTTCTGCAGGCCTGGACTGAAGAGGGCACAACAGGCAAAACGTGACGCGAAGCAAAATGCGAGGGCACAAGAAGCATGGCAAACAAAGGGCAAAACATGTGAAATACATGATACAAAATGATACAACTGGCAAAACCATCGTCAGATGGACACATAACTCTCATGTGGCCATTTTCACTGTCACGCCTGCCGGCATTGCGTAGAGCAAGGCCCAAGTTGCAACGGGTCTTCAGGGTATCAACATGTTCACAGCCAAGAACTCTCTGCCGGGCTTCAAAAGTGACCTGTCACGACAAGAACAGGTCTGGCCCCAAAAACTCAGAGCAAGGAGCGAAAATATGGAAACAGCATCTGTCTGCGATAGTATGTCACTCATAAGTTCTGAAACCCCAGAGAGTGTTGTGACCATTAGGAGCAGCGTTGGTTGCTGTCTGCAAAGAAAACGAGCGTGACTCAAATTTGGTGTTGCTGCTATTGAACAATCTCGTCTGTACACATTTATAGAAAGAGGTATAATGTGCCTATTACATCGCATTACAGAGTATTCACTTTCAGCTGTACCTTTTTGGATGTACCTTGCCTTACATTTCTATCTCAGCGAATCATTTCATGACTTACTTTAGAAGACCGTATCCTTACACGCACACACTCATGCTAGTGTATACATACATTCACCTGTACGTACACGCACAAGATACGCATACGTACAAATGTCAACATGTAGAAATATACGGGTCTATATATATACACACATACACATGTACAAAAATGCATACATATATCCAAGATCTAGGATCTATACATACGTAGACATACGCGTACATATGTAATCTGTGACTCAATACATATTGTGCACATATGGAGAAGATTGACACACGTATTTGCAAGCTTCTGTTTGATATCTGCCAAATGTATGGCGTTCTCAAATTCATATTTCTCTGCCGTTGGGACTGGACCCTGTCAGTGCAGCGCTGCGCCGGCAGCCTCATAGAGGGTGCGCCCCTGGAAGTGAACGAAAAGGAACTGCAACTGAAAAATGTTTAAGAACTCTCTGACAAGTCTATTTAAGTAAATCTACTGAATCCTACTGGTATCTCTTCCTCGAACAAGAAATCAATTCGACTACACCACTCGACGCAACTTAATTTTCCTCCTCCCTGTCGCCAGCAGCATTTGCAGCCATGGCTTCATTGTGTGCCGCCTTCAGTACCTGAACGACGAACGGATCTTTGCATTGCTGAGGGAATGCATCAAATTCATCAAATGGTTCGCAGCACGATCATCGGAATCATCGGGCATCGCACGGACAGGAGTAAGAAAGCATGGCAAACTTGAACCAAGATGGACCAATCTCAAAAGAGCCCAAAACTAAAAAAAAAACGACACAAAAACACTGCACGACAGTTCCAGTGCATCACTGCTCTGTCTGCTCTGGGCACCAAAGGATGTTCGGCTCCATACAGCAAAGCCAGCCCACGCCGAGCCTCAGGACTCTCAGGATCCTCAAACGGTATGACTCATAAAATCCAAACACGATGCCATACTGTGCAAACAGCTATGCCACGGTATGCCTCATGTTCAGAAATTGCAGTGTCAACAAGATCACTTCAAACCACGTGCGATTCAGCAGAAGTCAATCTCCCTCACAGCCACGCATGATTTTACGGGGTCTTCCAAAACAACCCTAAAAACATCAACACCCGAAGCCAAGCTAGACTCAGGCCGCTGCCGCTGGATCTCGGAAACAAACCCAAAGGATACTGCGCACAAGAATACATAAATATATATATATATAATTATATATATATACGCAGATTATATGTATATACATTATATGTATATACATTATATGTATATGCTCCGAGTACCTCCGCACCCGGCATAGTTTGCGTTGAAGAATGAAACAAATGTTGCATGTGCTGAAGATCGTTAAGATAAATGTAGAGAATTTATGCAAAGGAATGTGTATTTGTTGCTGATATGTTCCGTGTCCGTACAATTCCACTTGAAAGGGAGACACTTAAACCAAGATTAGTCCCAATAGACCTGTGCAATCTTGGTTCTTGCTTCCTTGCTTTCGGATTGTCAGTTTACATCTGCGTACCTCCAACTAGTTCCAACTAAACATGAAGCTAAAACACAGAACATGCCATGCCTAAATCTATGTGTATTATATGGCACCCCTTTCCTACGTTTCCCATTGGCTTTCTCAGGGAGGCACATGTATCTGAAAAAAACACACATTACTTATGTGCGTGTATGTGTGTATATATAGTATATATATATACTGTGTGTGTGTGTGTTGTATTGTATATATCATGCTTTCTATGGCCAGTACGTCGGGTGCATGCTCTGGAAAGCTTCTCACAGGCAGATCCTTCGACGTACACAGCGGTAAGTACATTCTGAGCTGGTGGGCTGTCCGCAGCTGTTCGCGTGCCTCTTTGGGCTGCCCCAAAGCCACGAGCACCAAGCTCAGGTTGTGCCTCATCCAAAGCGTAAAAATGTAGCAAATACAGCAAGCACACAGAACTGGCATAAGTTCGTAAAAATGACGAAGATGTGACAAATAAATGACAAGGCGGGCAACTGCTCCTCCATTGCCCTTTCACTTGAAGACTTGAGGTTTCGCAGCTAAGCACCCGCACTGTGCAGAATAAAGCTGCCCCTGGCAAGGTCCAACTGTCAATTGGGTATGATTGAGTTGAATGGCTCCAATCAGTGAATGGAGGTTGATCAACTTGCCTTTGGAACACTGGTTTTGTCTGTGCGTGTATCAGCCATTGTAGACAAAGCAAGCTTCCGATTGAAGCAAACAAATCAAATGTGTCGCAGGCCCTGGCAGTGTGTCACTCAAAATCATTGAATTGGCAAAAGTCTCCCACCTTGGCATCACAGTGCTGTCTGAGGCCTGCCAAAAATTCAAAGCTGCTCTCAGCTGCACTCTGCAGTCTATCCATCTATAAGTCGTCACTCTGCAGTCTTCAATCTATAGTATATACATATACATATATATATATGTATATAGAGATACATAGATATACACAGTATATATATATATACATACATAATATGTCGTGATTCGCATCGCGTGCTTGAATGCGAAAGCGCCTTCAATGGTCTCCCGGAACAATGCGGCGGCTTCATGCAATTTGCCTTGCTGCCATAGACCCGTTGCCGTGGTGACCTATCTGAAACAAAGTGACAAAACATAGCTGCATAGTTGCTGCATCGCTACATTGCTGCAGCTGCCCAAGTGGACTCGCATCGGATTCCAAGGTATTCCAAGGTATTCCAAGGTATTCCGTCTCAAAATCGTGCCTTTGCAAATGTTTGTGACACAAAGTGATCAGTACAATATCTTCTCAGCCTGTTGCTTCAGCAGCTCAAGATCTTGGACGTCTTGAGACTCCTCCTGTGACGGGTGCATTGGCAGATTTACATATGCAAATCATTTCGCTACGTGCCAAAACTGTAGCTGAATTCCTCATTCCACTGTGGACCTCTTCAGTCTTCAAGTGCGTTACAATCTAGCAGCGAATGATGCGGACGACAGAGATCTAGCAAAGAAGGTGGGAAAAACATCAGCAAGACTATTCGCCAATGTAGCGTCCAACCTGTGATCTCTTGTGACATCGCGTCAGCTTCCTGGCACGTCCTCCGCTTTGCCAAGTGTTGAGTCATGCGTTCAGTCAGCAGTTGCTGCGCTCGCCCGCTGAAAGCTTGGAGGCAAAGCCCACAGCGGTGGGCCTGGGTGAGACGGTCTGATGAAGTTCAACTCTGGATTGTTCCAAGGACTCCAAAGTCTCGACAAAGCAACAGTGGGAAAACGTAGGGATTATATCTGATAACAACTTAGAATCAAAACAAGTTGAAACAAATGGCTCACAAATCCTCTTAAACGACCTGAAGCTTCCTGAGACCTGTACAAATGCTCATAGAAATCATAGAATACTATGTAGTAATGCCTCAATCTTCCACCACAAACCCCTATTTGACTCTATTTTCAAATCAAGTCTCAGTTTGGCACTGATGCAATAATGCCGGCAAAGGGAAAAAAAATGCCTTGTTCCAACCAGTGAGAACCTCGAATTGCTGCTTCGGCTCCCGCCTTCTCAGGTTGCGTCTCAAATTGCAGGAGTAAACACTCCTCACAAATAAACCGAACGCTGCCGCGGCAGGCACAGCAATCCAGGAGTTCCCGTTGTTCACCTGCATTCAGCACAAGATGCACCGTTCCAGAAGTTCCAAATTCGTTCCATGTAAAGAAGCGATTCCAATTTGTTTCAACACATGTCATGTGAAGCCTGGACCTTCTAAGCAAATGCGGCAGGCATGGCGTTCTTTAGGAACATGGTCCACGTCGCTCGTCGGAATAGGATCCGCAGTGCTTGCTGGCGCACAAGGATCCTGAACACAGCAAACTTTGCCTCGGAGCCTTGAAGCTTTCAATTTGTTGAACACAGCTGCGTAGGCTCCGTGGAGCTATTTCCTGACAGCCCTGACATTCTCAAATCATTAATCGGCTTTTGGATTAAACGTTTATTGTTGGCAAAATGTTTGGACATGAAGTAAAAGGTTCAGGACTGATGCGCTGGTAAATACTGCAAAGGCCACCTAAAACTCAATCATTTCCACGCAACAAAGCCTTGCAAAGCCTTGTATAAACCAAGTCTCCTCGTGATGCAACACAGCTTCAGCGAAGGCAACTAGCGCTGGCTGAGACCCTCCATGACGCAAAGCGACGCGCAGCCGTGCAGCCTTGACAGGAGCAAGGGATATCAAAGGGATGCTGAAAATCCGGACAGCTGCGATGGACGGCACACACGTACTTTGATTCTGAGACAATAATCTCTCACGGCAAATTCTCACATTTGATAGTTCTTTAACATTCCCAGGGTGGGTGTGAGAGACTGGTAGTTTCTGTGAGCAAAGGATATCGACCGAACTGCGTCAAATTACCAACAAGTCCAACAAGCATCCAAGGCTGCGCCTTTGGTGATTCGATATGGTCTAAATAGACGTCATGGCCAAGCACGTCATAAAGGTCCTGCGGAATCAGGCGCTGCACACACAGGTCGTTGTTGTAGCTGCGAACATGAATCCCCATCTCACCCCCCGTTTAAGATTGCAAAGTGCCACAGTTTGACAGTCTTTAACCAATTTCACAAAGGACTGCACGGAGATATACCATCTCTACTATAGAGGCCACACTGATTTTGACACCTGCAGAGCTGTTCTGAACACCACAGTTTCCTACAACAAGTCGCCCATGCGACACCAATATGTATACAAGAAACGCCTTGGTCCCACTGTCAAGTAGCTACATCAGTTGACGAGCTCACACCAAACCATGCGCTCCTCTGTCTCCCAGCCATCAATCAACTCAAGCTCTTCTGACTCCATTCACATAGGCATTCATCATGCCAGGCAATCATGCCGTGAGTATCAAAGTCTTTTTGCAGATGTTCCATGCAGTTTGGGTGCAAGACCAGCGTTATTGAAAAGGAAACATTGCACATAGCACATAGAAAACATCTGTGCATTTAAACACAACAAGCTCTGCAAACCTGCTTGTTGCGTTGTGTTTGCGGTTTCCAGAATATCCTTTACCTCAGGCTGGTTGTCTTTCCCGAAACAGATTGTCCCTCTGTCTCTTTTGTCCACCTTGAAGGGCCCAGGTATTTGAGCCTCAACATTTTTTGGCATAGCCGACATTAGTTCACCATCAATTTCACTCTGCTTGACATCAAAGGAGAAAGTCAACAAAAGCAGGAAAGGCAAAGGAAAGGCTTCTGTGTGAGAAACACTTCAGAGTCATTGACATATCCACTGACATGAACGCGGTGGTCATCTCTCAATTCCCCAATTGCAGTTCAAGTCCACTTGCCGAATGGACGGATCGACATGCCGTCTGACCACTGTGTACTGTTTTCCTCAAAGCGAGTGTTGCCGGATGTTGCCGGAAGGCACTAGACTGGCTGCCCTGATTCCTGCTTTTTTGTACATGGTCATCCGGATCTCTAGGGCTTTACAAGTCATGACGTCTCAGAGATCCGGATCTCTTTTGCCGCTCCACTGTCTTTCTTTTCAAATCATGATCATCATCACTACTACCGACACCACCAATCACCATCATCAATTTTACAATCCTGGTTCCGGTTCTCTTTGTCGTTGCTGCTCTTGATGCTGGTCTTGCTGTTGTGTTTGAAATCACAAAACGGTGGGCAAGCAGCTGCTTCCCCACTTCTGTGCACTGGACAAAATATGCATGATAAAGCCTACAGCTGAATGCATGCTATCTGTATACCTTCCTGCACATCTAGCTATCAGAACTATCTGATGTTTGTGTGTGTCTATATATATATATGTATGTGTGTGTGTCTGCCTGTCTGCCTCTCTGTCTATCTATCTATCTATCTATCTATCTATCGATCGATCTATCTATCTATCTATCTATGTATATCTATCTATATCTATCTATATCTATCTATATCTATCTATATCTATCTATATCTATCTCTATATCTATCTATATCTATCTAAATCTATCTATATCTATCTACATCTATCTATATCTATCTATATCTATCTATATCTATCTATATCTATCTAGTCTATCTATATCTATCTATATCTATCTATCTATTTATCTATCTATCTATTTATCTATCTATCTATCTATCTGTCTTTCTATCTATCTGTCTTTCTATCTATCTGTCTATCTATCTGTCTATCTATCTATCTATCTGTCTATCTATCAGTCTATCTATCTATCTATCTATCCATCTGCCCATCCATCATTCCATACACCCATATATTATACACACATACGTACGTATGCAAGCAAATTCCCATATGATCAAATGTTTTGTATTCAACCCCCAGTGCATGAGGTCCCTCTTGGCTTCCTGAAACTCTTCACACTACAACTCGGAGTACAACAAGCTTCCATACCTTGGTGAGATTCCACACGATTGTGGGTTGCAAGGTTTCAACGTAATGTGCTTGTGGTTGCTTTATTTTTGTTCTGTCTATAGTACGCCTACTTCGCTAGAATTGTGCTTTGACTGGCCAGCAGTGTAGAATCTACTCAGAGATCACAGATCATTCTGGCACGCTTCAAAGGTGATACAGCTTCTGACATCTCGACAGGCGAATGAGACACACTAAGGAGGTCGCTACTTTTGTCTTGTTGTGTGACTTGTTGGATCTGCTTATGAAATTGTCATCAAGAGTCGTGAAGCATATCCGAATTGTCAGCAGATTGAACAATTCGCTGAGGGCGTTGGGCGTTCAAAGGTTCACGTGTTGAACACCTTGGTACAAATGGTTGAATTTTCTTCCACACTCTCTCCATGGTTCCACATGCAAACACATCTTCCGAAGAAACATGTAAATAACGGGAGATAACTTGTGAGGACTGTGAGGATATGGGCACCAGGTTAGGCCATCTTGGGCCCCTGTTCACCCCATCTCTCAAACTCGTCTTCCTCCTCATTCCTCCTCTAATTCCCTGCACTGCATTCCTTCTTTCAGCTCCCAGCTGGGTTGTGGCATTGGACCTCTGGCAACAGGTCTTGGTGGTTCTTCACGCCACCACCTGTGAGATTAGACTGCCGTAAGGCACACGGCAAAAACCAGCAGCCTAGGATCAAGAAATGACTGGCCCAGGGAATAAACAGGGAATAGATGAAGAAACGGAAGAAAGTCAGACCAAAGCGCCTCACCTCTCAAGCTCGTGGCGCTCCAAGTAAACACTTGGCATCTCCACCAGCTCACAACTGGCGCAGCATACATTCAGGGCATTGGAACAAATGCCAATTGATCAAAAGAATGACACAACAAAAACGCGGCCTAGAGAGAAGTGGGAAAAGAACTAGGCAAACACACATATGTATTGGTATGTAATGGTATGTAATGGTATGCAATGGTATGTAATGGTATATGTACTTTTGTGAATGAAATTGCATGTATGTGTTTTTTTGTAATTGCATGCAAGCAATGCACATCTGCAAATTTCAACTGTACATGTCCAGAATGTCGTTCGAAATTCCAGATGTGTTCACGTGTACCATGTACATACTCATTTGCACACGAATACTGTGTATATATGTTTGGTGTATATACTTCTTCCAGATAGAATGTGGACTATGTTCTTTTCTTAATTACTTCAATTCCAGAGTTCCCGAAGCGACACGTGAGCCTGCAAATTCTATCTGCATGCACATAGAATATGGGATGTCCAAAACTAAAACATATATCAACATGTAAAACATACATGTTCAATTCAAATCTGCACCCCACGCATCGCCAAACACCAAATAAACAATGGAATGTTTGTGTGTTTCGACATTTATGACTATGATTTCAACTGCTGCTTCAGCTCAAAGTATGTGCAGATTGGACGCAGGAACACCACACCAGATCCAACAATATCAATGCAAATTGTTACGAATATATAGTTCAAATGAACACAAGTCTTATATAATTGTGATGCAACAGAAATATGTTTTGAACAATTTTTTGGTTGCTTTGAATATATATATATATACATATGTATTTACTTATATACATGTGGTCTGTTTACAAGAAAATGGTTGCACGGAATGCACGCGGAATATAGCACAGCATTGCACACACAGATAGATATGTATATTATATTCACACGCATCATTGCCAGCACCACTTCATATGCATCTTTGACGGCTATTTGCATAAACAAAGCAAATACCAATATTTGAAGGCACCGTGAGACTTTCTTTGAATGAAATTGGTTGCAGGAGTTGCACATAGAATATACGTTGACGATTACCATTTCTGTAGCCATGTCGGGGGTGAGCGACGAGACTTCCAAAGCAAAATGAAAGGAAATGGATGCAAAATGAAAGGAAATGAATGCAAAATGAATGCAACATGAAAGGAAATGAATGCAACATGAAAGGAAATGAATGCAATGATGGAAGGAAACAGATGGTAAATGAAGGGAAAAAGGAAATGAAGGTAGAATGAAAGGAAACAAATGCAGAATGAAAGGACATGTACACATACATATATATATATATATGTACATGTTTATTGATGTATTCATCATATGTAGCATATGATCTGTTTACAAGAAATTGGTTGCATGGAATGCACATAGAATATAGCACAGCGTAGCGCAACGTGGATTCATGACACATCATTGCCAGCATCACTTCGTATGCATCTTTTTGATTGTTTGGCAAAACATGCTGCTTCACACATAACTACAGCAAATACCGCTATTTGAAGGCACTGTGCAACTTTCTTCTAATGAACTTAGGTTGCAGGAGTTGCACATAGAATATGCCTTGACAATTACCGTTTTCTATAGCCATGTCGGGAGTGAGCGACGAGACTTCCAAAGCAAAATGAAGGGAAATGAATGCAACCTGAAAGGAAATGAATGCAACATGAAAGGAAATGGAAGCGAAATGAAAGGAAATGACCCAAAATGAAAGGAAATTAAATGAATACAAAATCAAAGGAAATGAATGCATAAATGGAAGGAACAAATGGAAAAAGGAAATGAATCGATTTAAATGGAAGTGCATGCCAAAGTGGAAGGACATGAATGCAAAAAGGACATGAATGGAAAATGAAGAGAAATGAATGCCAAAATGAAAGGAAACAAATGCAAACTGAAAGGAAATGAATGAAAACTGAAGGTAATGAATGCAGAAATGGAAGGAAATTAATGACAATCTGAAAGGAAATGAAGGAACAACGAGAGGAAACACATGGAAATTGAAAGGACATGGATGCAAATAAAAGGAAATGGAGGAAATGGACGGAAACTGAAAGGAAATTAATGGAAAATGAATGGACATTAATTAATGCAACATGCAAGGAAATGATTGCAATTGAAAGGAAACGGACGGACGGTTTTCTCTGTCAACGCCCGTTCATACAAAAGAGCTCAAAACGTTGCAAATAGAATATATCTGGAGGCCAGCATTGCTGGTCGTGTAGATATATAATACGAGTTCAACATATATGTATGTTCAAGATGTGTATGTTCAAGGTATGTGTGTATATATATATAATATATACACCTATAATTTACATATATGTATGGGTGATATTTACACCGCATACTTGAAAGCCAGCTTTATTGGTTGTGGAGATGTATGATACGGGTTACACATGCCAGACGTGTATTTTCTATAGAAAATATACTGGAAATATGTATTGAGATCAACATATATTCATATTCTATCTGCATCCATATTCTATCTGCCGGTGGAATTACTTTGTCTTGATACATGAAAATATTCTATCTGCACGCTAATTGGTTTTCCATCTTCTATGTCCAAGAAGTACACTATACATATACCGTTTTTGGAAGGCAGAGTGCTCAGAATGCCTTGTGCACGTGACAGTATGACGAGTCAAAGTAAAGTTGAGCACTGCCTTTCTTTGAATACAAATCTTTGTAATGAAGAATGCTTCTAATACTACGGACATGTTTGAAAGGAAAGTTCATTTTGTTCAATGTATAGGGCATTTAGCAAGATTGCTGTTTCCTTCGAGGAATAGCATGCTTTCCAACTGACTATGTCCAACTGTCTTGAAGGTACACTGCACACTTAAAATGAAGAGTGTCTCTTTCAAAGATGACTCTCAAATTGGCAACAAAGACTGCAGGTTTGAGTAAGGACTGCTTACTTTCGAAAAAAAACACCCTTTTAAACGGAATGCTAGATGTTCAAACGGGTAAGGTTTTAAAAGGAAGTCGGCATATTGTCGAAAGAAAGGCTGCAGTCTCTGCATACTTTGCAAGACTACTTCTTCCTTGAAGGAATACCATGCTTTCAGTAGATTCTCCTCTTACTGAGAGGAATACTGCATACTTGAAATGAAAAGAGTATGTTTAAAAGGAGTAGAGAATACTGCATTTTTAACAGAGACTGCATTTTGACATTTAAACTGCTTCTTTCGTGAAAAACCGCGCTTGCAAGTCTTTCGGTAAACCCACCCATGCTGAACAATGTTGCATCCGTTTGAATAGTGAAACCCTTTTGAGCGAAAAACTGCATGTATGCAAGAGGTACTTCACATTGTTTGATAAATGTTTAGTGTTCGCTTAAACAAAGACCTTCCAAAATCTATCACACTATCCCTATCTTGCGCATTCAAGTGTTCTAGGTCAAGCATCTTCCTTCAACATAGAAACCGTTTTGACACAGCCATCACAATCTACATAAACACTCATGGTATGACGATTCTCATTTCACAAGCCTGTGTTGGAAGTGTCGGGTTTGAGTTTTCCAGTCCTACAGCCCTCACATCATGTATTCACCACATACACTTCTTTCAACAGTTTTTACGCTTCTATAAAGAATACTGTAATTTGAGCAACAGTGTGTCAGGGACTGGGACTGTATCCCCAAAGGCTGGGGATACTACGGATCTGCAAGGGGTGGTTGAACTTCTTGAACCCAGGTCATGAGTTTGAGGGGTTAAGTGCCTTGATTTCAGAATTGGATTCAAGCGGTTTCTCCAAAACTTGAATCTGGTGTCCAGGAAATTTTGCAACATTTGCAAAGTCCATCGTAGCCATGAAAACTCCCAAGTCAAGTACCTCACATGAAGCAGTGGTTTCAGGCCCCACACCCCAGTTCCAGTAAGAATACCAAAGGGGTCGGTCTTTGGGGTACCATCTCTATATAACACATGTGTATACGTGGAGAAAAAAATAAAGATAGGAGCGGGGACAAACAAAGGAGGAGAAGATGAAGAGGAGAAGAGGAGGATTAGGAAATCCGACAACTCCAGACATCGGTTGAGACCACGGGGACCTCGTGACCTCACAAGTTCAATTGAATTCAATTGTCAACATGCTGACTACTCCCATTCGTTTTCCGCTCCACTGACTTATGGCTTGAAAATATGATCTCCCAGTGCTACCAATGCATACTGTGCTTTCCCGTCTTCAACCTGGATTCCTTTGTGTCCAAAACAATAAACAACACTGGTCCTGACTTTGGATGAATTTGGCACGTAGCAAAAACACAACCCTGTGACTAGTTTCAATGATCTATGTAAAAGACATTGTAAGGCTACAAGCCATAATTGCACATTGCAAGGGATGGAGCATGCTTCCAAACATACTTGTGTCAGCAACCTTCCAGGTAGATTGCCAACCAAACAATGCTGTCGCCAGAAAGTTTCTATGGCCTAGAGTCTTTTGGAATGTAGACGTTGCGTCGATCAAACCAGTCAAACCTTGCAAGCCAGGTGCAGGTCAGATCATCTGAACTCATGGCACCAATCGCTGCTGGATGCAGAAAGCCTCTTTGAATCTTCTACCCATGGTTTACTGGGGCAAACAGAACGCCATTGCTTCACGAGCCACGAATTGAGCAAAGCAGTCTTGCAGTGCTCTCTTCATCTGGATTTGGGTCCCATGCGTGTGCTGTGATACAGGCTTGTTGGGGTCATGCCTCAGACATTGCAGCTTCCAGGACTGCTGCAAGGTGCATGAATCAAGAGACCATCACAAGTCCTACATTTCTGCCTGCCTTTGGGGTACGCATGACACGACACATGCAACAATGAGATCGCATCCGTCTTGCACACGGAGTGCGTCTTGCACACGGAGTGCATCCTGTCCCTGCTACAGACTACAGTGACTACAGTAAGGGATGAAAAACTGGAACCTCACCTTCGAACTACATTTTTGAACTACATCAGGACGGAGATACGTGCAGTGAGTGTGAAGACTCTAACCGGTGGCCTCAAAGTACACCACACACATCTAGAGAATAACACAACGTTCCAAAACAGGGGTTCGCACAAAAGACTGTACTACCCAACAGCAACTTGTCAACGAGAGGGCTACAAAATACTTCCCAAGGTTCTACACGAAAACAAGGCCAAAAGCAATCTCATTCAGACAAACAGTTTCTGATGGCGCGGTTCGAAAAAAGAGGCTTCCCCGAAGGTTCGAAGGTTCACAAGACACAAGGTTCTCCAAAGCACAAGACTCCCCAACGAAAGGTGTTAACCAAATTCTCGACAAGAGCAACAAAAGATTTGGAGACCAGGGGGCCAAGGGCACTCGGTAATTTTCAACATGAGATTCGCAAAGAGGTCCAAAGAGCAATGCTGAGAGGATGGTCCTGTCCAAGCCCAAAGGAAAACCAAGGCGAAGCAAACACAATGTCAAAGTATGTCAAGCTTCTAAACAAAAAAATGTCCTTCTTGGTCACTGGTAGGAGGAGCCTTACCTAGCGATGTTGTCAAATTCGTCCAACCAAATAGCCCTACCAGAACTGCAAACACATTTGGTCGGCGAATGAACAAGGTCAAACACGTCAAAGGACATTTCGCCACAACCCGTTTCAAGGAATGTTTCAGGAAAGAATCTAAAGGCCAAGAGCAGACTGTTCAGGGAAAAAGACCTTTGAAGACATGAAGACCATCACCGATTCTGGAAAGCAAATCAACGAACGCGCAGAAACCCGGACACGATTTCCAACACTGAGGATGGAAAAACTGAAGAAAAAAGAAGTAAAGAAGTGTAACGAGCGTCAAGCAAGCGCCAAGCCCTTCCAAAAAATCTCAGAGCTTGAAGGCATCCTGTAATCTGCGAGGCCCAGGCTTTGCAAAAGGCCAAGGGAATCGAAGGTTGTCAAAGTCAAACCACTCCTCTGGTGGTAGGACCTGTCAGATCAAGTGTTCAACTGGTTTGTCTTCATCTCTTTTCATACTCAAAGGATACAAATGATGAGGACTTGAAAGCTCTACCGCGTGGTAATTTCCACAACAAACTGATTCTTGCGCATGATTGATTTCGGCACTAAATTGCTTGGAACCCACCAAGTTCACTTCATGGCCATGAAAACGGATCTCATCCCATTATAAACTATATTGGACGGTCAATAAGTATTCCTGTTATGAGTAAGAACGATCCCTATGAAACCAAGTGGTATAACTCGGTATAAGTCGGTTTGACCCACTGTCATAACCAGCCAACAAAGGTATCTTTGATGGCCATGGTGCCTTGCAAAAAGACTCAGGCAAAGCCTACCAGAGCGAGAAAGACAGAGAAACAGTGAGTCTTTGTCACGGACCAATCACTCTGTCCCAGCACCACCCACTTGACAAGTCACTGTGCCGCGGATGTGGTACCTCCACAGCCACTGAGGAATTTCATTGCACTTTAATCCTTATGGTGCTTGAAATGTTCGTGTGTTCCTTCAAAACCGGCAAATTCTGAAAGTGCTGAGTTTGACGGCAGAACCTGATCAAGCAGAACAAGCGTGTTTCAGATTTCAGAGTGCCGGATTTGAAACTCTAAGGAAAAGTGAGACTACTTCAATGATGCCCAGAGGACCTTTTGAACTGGGCATCGCCATGTCTTGCACTAAATCCAAACAGTCCCTATTTGATGGAAACAAAAAAACGAAGGACATTATATCTTCCCTTCCTTGTAAGTCCTCGTTGCGGAAACTTGGGTGCTGAAGGGGGCTTGAGCTTTTGCATGGAGACTGCCACGCAGCGCAAGCAGCGCACTGACTCAAGATCTCCTCCCTAGTTTGAAGCTGTCCCCTTAGTCATCAGTTCTTTGAGGGTCAAAAAGACGAGTCAAAAAGGATGCAGACATGAATTTGCTTAAGAGTGCCTGAGAGTGCTGACCATGTGTGTTCAACAAGCGTCCGCTGGAGTTTCAGCTCTACAATGTTTAGCAGCACTTGAAACTTGATATCTTTCACTGGCATTACAGCGCTTTTGCTTTTCCACTCTCTCTCTCTCTCTCTCTCTCTCTCTCTCTCTCTGTCTGCCAAGCCAAAGCGCTTGCAAGCAATGAGCTTCTCTCCAGAGTACCTCAAACTTGGTCACAAGCAGACAGTCATGAAGCGGAAACTTGGCCACCTCCTGTGCTATGCCGTAAAGCAATGCAAAGCAAAGGTATAGAGACGGCAGAGATACGGTAGAGAGACGTTATACATAGATGGTTTTGATGGTATAAATGGTATAGAGATGTATCGAGATGTATCGAGATGTATAGAGACATGCAGTGAACACCTTAGAACTTTGCAGGTCACGGATCCACGTAGTGGGTTCGCTGGATGCCGCTGATGACGTGCCCGTCTGCTTCGACAGCATCTCCAAGATGGCTCATGCCCGAGAGGACCATTTCCTCTGAACAAATTATATAACATGCAGAAGAGGAAAAATGGAAACGGTAGGACAAGAATGTATAAAAAATAGAAAGAGTAGGACAAGAATCATACATTCGGGCAATTGGACTCAGGACTTATTGCAAGGACATCATTCTGACTTAGCAAAGATCTATTCTGTGGAGCCATGCATTGCATTTGGCCAAGGACAGCCCAAGGCTTTCATGTCCTGAGTATTTTGTGACTTTACGTCCTCAGAGTCCTCAATGCTCCAAAGGATGCTGAGCACAAGACACGCTCCATCTCCTCACGCATCCTTGGACCACAAAAGAAAAACTGCAAAGCACCAAAGCACCATGCCTTTTGGGAGATTCGCTCTTGGATCCTCTAAACATGTCTAAACACATAAACTGTATAAAGTTATGTATACATATATATATATATACATACATATAGGGAATGAACAGGAAGTCCCAAACATTCCCCAAAAGCACCAAAAGGGTAAGGGACAAAAGCTAGCTGGGATGGTTAGGGGAGAAGGAGGAAGGTGTGGTGAAAGAGCGGTCTATGAGGAATTGGGAGATACGAAGTGGAGAGCAGTAAGTCTGACGATGCTGATGATGCTGACAGCGACGATATTGTGACGATGTCTCCAGGGGGATTGAGCCACGGCAAAACTGCCTGTTAAAAAGGCAGCCGGGGGGAAAATGTCTCAAATGTTGGTTCTAGGAAGTTTTATCAACCCATGTTATAGCATGTTAAAGCACTCTAGAAACTCACTTTATTTGTTTAAACCATAAAAAAAAAAACTGAACAACCTACCATATCACCCCCTCATTCATTTTTCATAAGTCATGACTAAGAACTATATCCCCACCTCATCCATTTTTCGTAAATCACAACTACCTCTCATATCTACATGTTTGACATTTTTTAAGGGGTAGTTGACTGTGAAGTTTCATGCGAGAGATTCCAGCCCCTGCCTAGCTTCTGCCAAGAAACTGCCTCTGTTGGGCAGCGTCCATTGCATCAAGAAGGTGCCTTGCCTGGGAGTTGAGACGTGGAGCTTCATTTTTATCAGAGCCTGTCAGAGCCTGTCAAGATTCCACAGAGCTTTGCTTAAGAAACTTGAAATCACCTCATTTCACCTCATCATTCTCATCATTCTCCGTATCTTCAGCATGAAATTGCTTTCCAGCCCATCGCGCCCATGGCTTTGTATTCCCTCCTCGTATGCCCTTTATTGCCTCACACTTCTCCCAGCCTTCACAACGTCAACCCATTCACCATTCGGACCTTTTGCAAAACGCGTAAGATATTGTCGATCCTCTCAAATGGGCGAAGAAAGCGATGTTCAGTGCAGGGAGGAAGGCTCAACGTGGATAAAAGCTGAACATGTCTTTGGAACTTTGGATGTCTTTGGATGTCTTTGGATGTCTTGACTGGAACGTCCTGCCTTGCTACATTGTGATGTGGTTGCTCCCATATCCCTTCTATGGATAGTTCTATTCCTGACATTTCCCGGCTGTCCTGGCCCATGTTCTGCTCAGGCACGTAAACATATGAGTTGTACCTCCACGTGCAAATCATGCAAGTGAACCTTCTCTCTTCAACAAGTCAGATGGAAGGATGTGACTGGTCACCAGCGTATGGGGTGCATAGGGGAGTCAAAGCTGCCCCCTATGGTTCTTTGTAATTTCATGCAAGAAAGTTAGAGAATGACAATCCTCCACTAGAGCCCTCATGGCTCGGAAACGAAGCAAGTTATGCCAACTCCAGCTGGCGCACCAGGACTTCATTGGGACCTGCGGCACGGGCGCCAAAGAGCCCTCCGGATCCGGCCTCGATTTGAGCAGCGAGATACGAAGAGCTGTTTTTGGTATGAGCGCCTCTAAGAGGCCGTGCGTTTTTGAGGTTTTTTACGGTTTGCCCGACATATGTTGGGGTTGGGGTGGGGTGGGATGGGGTGGGTNCAATAACGTTCATGTATCTTGCGTGCAAGTTGATGTTGCGGTGATGATACTTGACGTTGCGTTGATGATACGTTGATATTGCGTTATTGTGGTGGGGTGGGGTGGGGTGGGGTGGGGTGGGGGGGTGCAATAACGTTCATGTATCTTGCGTGCAAGTTGATGCTACGTTGATGTTGCGGTGATGATACGTTGATGTTGCGGTGATGATACGTTGATGTTACGTGGATGATCGTTGATGTTACGTGGTTGGGGTGGGGTGGGGTGGGGGGTGCAATAACGTTCATGTATCTTGTGTGCAAGTTGATGCTACGTTGATGTTGTGGTGATGATACGTTGATGTTGCGGTGATGATACGTTGATGTTACGTGGAGGATCGTTGATGTTACGTGGTTGGGGTGGGGTGGGGTGGGGGTGCAATAACGTTCATGTATCTTGTGTGCATGTTGATGCTACGTTGATGTTGCGGTGATGATACTTGACGTTGCATTGATGATACGTTGATATTACGTTATTGGGGTGGGGCGGGGTGGGGGGGTGCAATAACGTTCATGTGTCTTGCGTGCAAGTTGATGCTACGTTGATATTGCGGTGATGATACGTTGATGTTGCAGTGATGTTGTTTTGTTGATCATACGTTGATGCTACGATACGTTGATGATACGTTGATGTTATGTTGACCATACGTTGATGTTATGTTGATCATACGTTGATGTTATGTTGATCATACGTTGATGCTACGATACGTTGATGTTACGTCTTGGAGACCTTTGCCGCAAAAGAGGCTGAACCAAACTTTGGCGCCTCAGAAGAACAATGAAGCTGATGGCTTTCGTCCCACACAGGCCAGTAAAATCACTACGTAAGCCTCATTTTTCCATACCCTTCAATGAGTTTTGACACACCTACTAAATATAAATTTAAATATCTGTGAAAAACCGCTCTCGCTGTGGCGAAACCTTAAAACATGATTGAATAGAAATAAATCAATGTGCTGAAACGCACGGCCTCTTAGAGGCGCTCTTACCCTGTTTTTGTAGTGCCAAACAGTTGCATTGCAACACAGAGCTTGTAAAACTCAGCTTAAATTAAACCCAGTTCACTATGTTCACCTATCTTCACTTCTGCAAGGCCTTGAACACTGTGGGCAAGAAGTCTTCGACTTTTGAAGAATTGGAAATGCGTCCGAAATAGTTGATTGCCAATGCGGCCAATACTGATGAATGAGCGGGAGAGTGAACAAGATTGTCTGACCACCATAGAGAGCTCTCCTTCACCCACGCATCCACACGCTTGACTTGAGAAAGCATCACTTCATCAAACGTCCTGTCAAGACAGCCATGTGACATACACAGACATAATACCTGCAAGAAGACGTGTGCTATTACCATTCCGAATCCAAATCACGTGACACTCCTTGCCTGAGAACGCAGCGTTTTCCTCGCCCCCTCCAATATTCATGTGATTCACTCTGTCACGCATACCGTCTCTCTTCCCACTTCCAAATCCAGCACTTGTTGATGTCGACTGATTCCGTACAACTGTACCACCAGTGCTCCCACGTAGTACTAACTCTTTGACTGTGTTCAGGCAATGATTCACTTAGTGGGGCAGTGATCCCTGGCGAGGTGACTGAGTGAGCGGTCTAGCATGTATCTTTGAGTATTTGAATCGCTATATGCTTTGTACACTGTGTTGCACAACGAGTTGTACATAAAATCCACTCCCTCCTTGGAGGAGTGTGAAATATCTCTGAGGCTCTGAAAAGAAGTGATTCATTGTGACAAAAAAAAAACAACGGCAACCTCCTTGCCAAATGGGAATGGTTCAAAATCTCGGCCCTATGGGACTACAGATTTTAGTATATATTTAGCTTCTTAGTCGGTTTCCTTAGTCTGCCTGGGCTTCCCAACGTTGCACACAACTCTGACCATGCAAAAGTGGCGCTATGTTTCGGCACAGCACCGTAGAACTCCGTCCCACCAGGCTGCCTGCATCTGAACTCTTGCCACAACACATGGTGCCCAATGGTGTGCATGTACAAGTTCTATCGAGTTCTACAGCATTATGGGTCAATATGGGTCTATCACGGTCTATCCAGATCATAAAGCCTTGACATCGCTTTATATTTGTGCTTGCCGGTGCTGTTCCTCCGAGCCTAAAATAAAAGCCTGTGATCGATTCATATCGACTTGTTTGAAGGTTTAATTTCACACGCCTTGGTCGGGGAGCCGTCACCCGCAAGGGTGGCAGGTAGACCGGCTCCTGCATGTCCGAAGCACTTGAATCGGCCGGTTTCTTGCGATGGCAGCCCCAGGCATCAGATGGCAGGGAAGTCAAGATAGTCAAACCACTTCCACATCCCTTCTCTTTGTGCCCATGACTCTCCTCGTTCTCAAAGTTTTGGCCTCATGGCATTGAGGCAAAGGCAACAGACACGTCCAGCGCCCCCAAACTGGGGCTGGTGACAAGAGTCTCTTTCCATGCGCTTTTCCACATTAGAATGGTCGCACCAACTCTCGCAGCATCATATCAAACATTAGTCATCATTAGTCCATCAAAATGACTCCCAACAGGACACCAGATGTTCCGTCCGCACCACTCAAAGCTCGGAAGGAATCCAAGGTCTTTCACCATCGAAGAGGAATCTCAAATCATTTCAGAACATTCGAAAAGGTGTTCAGCTCACTTCAGCGCTACGTTCCCTCGCCTGGATGGGCAACCTGCGGCATGGCGCTCAAATATTGCGGTTCTTCATGCATGAGCCGAGACCAGTCTGAGTGACAAAAACCTGACCACCTCAAGATTTTGCAGTGGAATTAAATATATACCCTTATTTCAACAAAAACAAACCATGCGTGATCCAAAAAGCCAAATCCTGCCGGGAAATACATATACATAAAAGTGTATCAAAGTGTGCTGCCTCGCGTGAAAAATTTGATCTTTTCAGTTGCGAGATGTTGCCAGCTGCCACTTCTTAGAAAATTCAGAAAGACTTTCATCGGCCTGCATGGCTTGTCCATTGGGAAAGACCTTGGACAAAGGAGGCGTAGGCCTTGGCGTCCACAGCTTGAAGCATCTGCAAGGTCTGCAAGGTATCCTCCCATATCCATCCTTGCTACGAGTAAAGAAAGTAAACAGAGACCGAGAAAGGACATTCAATGAATACATATAAATACATCTAAACACCTTAAGGACATTTAAGATTTAAGAAGGACTCAGAGTAGGTCAGTGATGGTCAGTGCTACTGTACTTTCAGCAAGAGTACCCGTCACTCGTACGTACAAAAATCCTCTTTCGTACTTTCAGATTAATTAAAGCAGGCTATAGACATATATGATAACTTATATATATGCATAGTGTCCAAATAGTGTCCAGAAGTCCGTCCGAGCAGTTCCCAGAAGTTCTACCCCACCTTTTCTGACCCTTTCGCACCCACCGAACTTGCAGGACCTATCAGGACCTTCCACACCCTCCACACTTCCAAGGAATCCATAAGAATCCATAGGAATCCAGGGTTCCAACGGCTCCATGCTTCACCTCAGCTTCCAGAGAGATCGGATTCATCCTGCAGTCTGATCCAGTTTGAGAAGATCCCAAGACCACAAGCAAGGCCCAGGAGATGACAGAAAACAGATGAAAACAGTAGATTGGAAAGACAACTAAAGACAGCTGAAGACAAGTGAAGACAACTGAAAACAACTTGGAAAGCCTGCAGCTTGTGGAGCTGTATGACATCATTTATCTATACCACCAACATCTATCAGAAGCTGCAACGATTGTCAAAAAGCCATCAAAAGCCATTCTTCAACTTGGAAATCGCTGTAAATTGTATCAGAGTATCCCAGAAACAAAATGCCCCACTCAAGTAAGGTTTTTTATAGGTCGGTAGGATTTGGCTATGTTGGTCGGTATGAGTCAATCAACTGCATGTTGGTCAGATTTGTTGTGCTCTGTGACTCTGTCCCTTCAGAACTGATTTGGTGCTTTGGAGCTGCGTTCAAATCGTCTCAACTTGTCTCAACCTGTTGAAGTCAGCAGGCTCAACACACGATTTCATCACAAGATTTCCTGAGACAGGGACCTGAGCTCAACTCTGAGAGCAAAGGTTTAAGGTGCTGAGAGCCACTGAACAAACAAAAGTACTTGCTGAGGCTCAAAGAGTATCTCAACTTGAGCAGTTGGTCAATAGTTGTTCCCGACCACAGGAACACAAGTCATTTTGGTCATGTGAACGATATGCCACACACTCTCCCACTACGCAAAAGCTGGCCAGTTGGCTTGACAAATTCCGTGTGTTTTTCAAGATGAAATTGAAACTGGCAAACGCTCTGGGTGAGTGTTTCGAACAATCGGAACAAAGCAATCAAAGATTTGCTGGCTGCTAGCGCAGCTTGATGCATACAGCGCAATGCCAAACCAACATTCCATACTTCCTTCTAAACGCTAGCTAGCACTCACTAGCACCGCGCCAATTTGTAAGGTTCACATGCAACATCTTCTTTGAAGATGATAACGCAGATTCTGTCGTGGTCAGCTTTTTCGTTCAGCAAATCCTTAGAACATAGGGAAATACACGGAAATACAGGGAAGTGAAAGGCTGAAGTTCATGTGTTTGGCCTCTCCAATTTTGAGCGGGATGGGATACAAAGCTGAGAAGAAAGGCACAAGTGACGCACAGCCAACATCATAAATACTGCACCGCAACAGCTAAGTGATGGAAATTCGGTCCAAAATCTTGCCATCAGCTTACCTGTCAAGGGTTGTCCTTAGTACTTTGAGCCTCTGGCGACTCTGGCAGACGGCCAGCACCCTGTTTCATCTCTGCAAAAGTCCAGAAAGTCCATGACTACCAACCAGCGAACTGACCTACGGCACGAAGTGGCCGCAACAGATTGGAGAAAAGCTTCTTTCCCTGCCACTCGTCTCCAAATTGTCGCAAATTTGCTAGAAGATCGTTTCTGCCGGAAGGTGAATTGAAGGAAGACCATCAAAGTGCACTCAGTGGAGGGCATTGGCGATGATCAGGTCTCTGGTAGTCCTGTCGTTGGTTTAAACTTTTAAACTGATATAAAAAGATCGCGCTCATGCTTCTCATGGACTCTACTTGCTCGCTTTTGCCCATGTACTTGCCATGCGTCTCATTTCTGTTGCATCAAAGGCGTAGTCTTGCATGCGTTGTCCTTGACCTCTTCGGTGTTCCATTGCTGATAACAAAAGAACGAAAAGAAACAGCAAGCAGATTCAAGCAAATGCAAGCACCAACTTGCTGGAAACGTTAGCCGGTTGTACTTCTCTTTCTCGAACGAGTCTGGGTAGAACGCTCGCCTCACTGGAGGTTTTGATTGGGTAACACACCACCAAGCGATTGCTGCTATTTGGCTGTTAATCGAAGGCCAGATACATTTTTGTTTTCTGTAATCGTTTGAAGCATTGTCAGCGCTACCAACCAAGTTGGCCTCAGCTTTCTGATGTTGCGGTAGGACTGGTCAGCCTGGAACGGAATATCGAAATGCGGATTTCTCAAGGTGGGCCGTGTAGGTCAAACCAGCGACTCAAACAAACTCAGACAGCGACAACTTCAAATCAAAACCAAACAGTCAAGTATATGTGCGCGAGGGGTCTTCATTTCAAACCGAGCCGGCAATTTTAGAATATGCTGGGTGGAAAATCGCAAAGAATCAAAAAAAACATCTTTTTGTCGTGCCTCATACAATTCGCGCTCACTCATGCAAAGCTCGTCTTCATCGACCTGGTTGCTCGAGATCAGGTGTCAAGTAAATTCAAGTAAAGAGTATGCGGCATCCATTGGCATCCTGTTTTCAAGTGATACCGCAGTGATAACATTGACTAAGAGCTTTCAGAGCATAGCAATGCATAGCAAAGGCTTTGAATTTGTGTGAAGAAGCAGGACCCACTACACATCTGCATCGCACCCAGCCCAGTCCTTCTTTTTCTTCTTTTTCTGCTTATCTTCAACAGGGATGAGAGCAAGATTCGACCTTCACAGATACCATGAATGAAGGCCTGCTGCTCCGAAGGTGTCTTGCTCAATTGCAATCAATGCAAGAGGATGCAAGAGGTACTAACGAGGTACTTACTCAGGTACTGTCCATTTCTATCACTGGAATACCTCCACAATCCTCCATTCTAGTGATCCGCGTTCCAGATAGCGCAAACAGAGAGGAAATGACGATCCGGCTCTGAGGATGGAGCGGGTTGATGTTCCGCACAGAGACATTGTGAAATTTGACCAGCTCCGACCTCAGAGCATTTCTACGCACAAGACTCTGTCAGCCACAGGAACGAAACGTGTTGCTGAAACATGTTTTCTTCACATTCGTTCACAACTGATTTATACATCCGTGGTCAAAACTGATGAGTGCGATGACCCTGTTGAATGAAAACATCACAACATGACAGGCCATGCTTCCAGTTTGGCGCTTTGTTTTGACAGTGTCATTCAGACCACACAAGATGCAAATTATTGCCCTGCCCTAGCACATCTTGTCCCTTTCAAAAGCATGAAAAGCTATGTTCAATCCTTGCATCTCGCTTCATTACCAGGCTTTGTTTCACAGTGAGGAAGGCAAGAACTGCAACTGGCACTTCACAATAAAGAAACTGCAACTAGGCACCAAACAAAAGCCTGCGTTCTGACAACCAGGGTACATTTTTTGTAATCGTCAACGCCACAGTTAAGCAGAAGCAACCTTCATCATGTCAACTTATGGGACTTAGGACCTGGTGCCCAAAGGAGCTGGGGCCGTACAATTCATCTGCTGCCAAGCGCTGATCCATACAGATATACAAACCATATTCAAACCATACAGTGTTGATAAAATGAACCTGGGCTGACTATGGCTGACTGCACATGTTGCCATATTTTACCCAAAGTGGGTGTGCTAAGCCGCTGCCAAGCTAAGTTCCACAAAGGTCCACAGAGGTTCACCGGGCTGCCGAGCATGTCAGATGTCCAAACACCTTGACAAGTTGGCACTGCCCCAGCTCCTTTGATCACCTGGCGATGGAAATATGGATGTTTCAAAGGTGAAGGTTTGTGGAACGTCATTGTTCTCAATTGTTCTCACCGTTCTACAAACACATCGGATCACTTGGCTTTCCCGCCTCCCCTCCGCTGGATTCAGCTCCAAAGCAGAACCTGCGACATGGCAGCATTTCAATGGAAGGATTCTCTCAGCTGTCGACCATTCGACCAGGATAGAAGATTCTCTTCAGAAGTGTTCTTCACGGCAGCATCAGCACTTTGTACACTTTGTGCCACTCATGTCCACTCAGCTCCAGGCTTCTCATTCACAGCTGCTCTGTGCAGTCGGCCTGGCGACAGCCAAACGGGTCCAACGGGTCCAACGGGTCCAACGGGGCCAGACACAGCCAAAAAGGTTCAAGCCGAATGGGATGAATGGAATGAATGGGATGAAAAGAACCAAACGATTTGAGATATGAAATTCGGGCATCTCTGGGAAAAATCTGACAGCCCCCCAAATTCGGAGAGTTCCCCAAAAAACCTCCTTCTTGCAAGTAGCGACACTCTTCAACAATAGTTACCTTTACAAACAAAACATTGAGAAACAAAACTCGCAATTTTGGACTTCCCAAACGCAGGACCCATGACCTTGTGTCTTTAGCGCTCGCAAAGAGTTGCGTAAATCTCCGTCTGCACAAAGCTTGTAGACCTATCCATGTAGACAATGTAGACACTGGAAGTGTCTCAGGCAGCGTCCCAGAGAGAAAGTGTTGATCTTTGGATATCTTCGGATATCTTTGGATCTGTGTCATTCCGTGCCTGATGCTCACCAGATTTGTGACATCTTGTGACTACATGCATAGTACTTTCTGGATTTGGAGTTGCTTCGAATCTTTTGTATATCCAGGGTATATCAATACTGCATCCCATGCTGCTGTGTCGCCTCAGCTCTCACTGCCTCTCCAAAATTACAATGGCAGCAAGTGATGTTAGTTCGCAAGAAGGAAGATGCAAAAGATGCATGGGCCTTTCTAGCAAGCCAAACAGAAAGAGATCCTATCTAAGTTTATGAGCCTTGGTAAATTCGATCCTGATGTTTTTCAACCTGAATTGCTTGACAACTTGTGATCCAACTTTTGATCCAACATGATCAAAGTCCACTACACTTGGCAGCTCCATATGGTACTTTTCATCAGAGCGAAATTCAGCATTTCCACCTCTCGACCCCCAGGCAAGTCTTTGGTGCCTGGATCCTGCATGGCGCAGAGCTGCAGTGCATCTGTACCATCTTTCACACAGCACCAGAAGACACATCTGTACATTTGCATAATTGTATGTACTTGAATGTATATTCACACAAAGATATACCTGTGTACAGTATACATACAGAATATACACACGCGAATATGTACCCCGATAGTATAGTAGACAATTGAGTCAATTGAGTCAGTATCGGGTTCCCAATTGTGAGGAAGCTCTACAAATTACAGTTGATACGTTCCTGAAGCCCTAGGAAAGTCGGCTCTTCTATTTGCAGAGACGTTAGGACGAAATGAAACTGTCCTTAAAATCATTGATGCTCTGATGACTTGAGATATTCAATGTGATTGATATTGCTGTGATGCGATTTTACCCATCTAGACTCTTCAACTTTAAAACAAGCCACACAAGGAGGCCGCCTTGGTCGGTGACCGTCGGTGTCCACGCAAAGTGGGCCGCGTCTGGGAAGAGTTCAACCAACGTGGACCATTGCCATGCGGTGTTCAAGAGTGTTCAACAGCAAAATGAGACCTTACGCATTACATCGCATTACACTTTGTTCCTAACTAACCTCTTGCACCTGCAACGCCGATCGCACCCAACCCAGCGATTTTCAATATCCTACAACTACAACCAATCTTTCTCAAAAGTAGGAAATGATATAAAGTGAATGTTGTTCAGGGTGAAAGAACGAAAGGAAATGAAAGCTTGAACTTAAATGAAAGGAATGTGTTGTGACTCAGTTGTGACATGTTCTGAGAGGTTCCAAACGCATCTTGGTCCCTGCATCTTCCGGGGATCGATTAGATTTTGAGGGCAGCATCTTTTTCGGAGCCATCTCACCCGCTGGTCTGGCGCAGGGGTTTTCAGGCTCAAGTTTCCAATTGTGAGAGCGGCACAACATGGCACAACACACTTGCAGGGACTCCTTGAAAACAGTGCTTGCAACTATATAGATGCCTTGTTTGTGGTGTCAGAGGCTCTCAACGGCGATTGGAATCCTCCGCGCCTTCGCCTTGACACTGATTTACATCGCAGCCGCGCAGGTCTGCGTTCTTTCAAAAGTACAGTGCAAGGCATCCGCCGCTTCAGCCAAATGCCAAAGCAGGATCGGTGGCAACGTACCTTATGTACCTTTATATATCTTATTATATATCTTAGTATCTTATGTAAGTTCTCTTATGTCTTTTCTTCTTCGAAATAACATTCGAAATTCTGTCAATGTATCCCGCGACGGCCATCCTTGGAATCCTGCGCCTGGAGTCCAAGGATGCAAAAGGCAAATCCTACCAATCCTACCCTTGCAGGATCAGAACTCCACAGGACCAAGCCCAAAGGCCTTCTCTAAGCCGGGGATAAGTTGAAATAAGTTTAAACATGACAAGAAAAGCAAGAAATATGATGAGGGTTGATAAGGACTGATAAGGTGCTACAACTTCCATGTTGAAGCCAAAAATATGATGCACAATCTTGGCTGCAATGAGCAGCAAATCAGTTGCAGCACTCGGAGTGAAGGCGAGGCCGTGAAGGCCGTGGAGGCCGTGGAGGCCGTGGAGGCCACGGCTGAAGCCACAGGCAGTTTGAAAAGTTGCCCGGGGCAGTTGCCCGTGTTTTTCGTCCACGTGTCGTGGCGCCAGCTGCGCCTGTTTTGGCCCGGCAGCTGTCGGAGCTCAGACGAGCTCAGGTATTTGACAGCAAAAGCCCAGGCAAAGAGCCAGGCTTTTTGAGCGGCAAAATGCACAAAACGGACGAGTTGTGAATCGGAACATCTATTTTAAGATCTATTTTAAGATCTATTCATATCATTTAATATTGTTTCATATCGATTCTTCAATGATCTGTGGTACATGCTGTGAGGTGGCAACTAATCTGCACGTGATATTTCAAGTTAGTCTCAAATGCAATAATCAAATGGCACTCTTTAAAGACTTCTGTGGAAACTAGCGACCCGCTAGATACACGCCCTAGCTTGTGCGTATTGCGCACCATCCTTTTTCGCATGTCACATCAATTGGATTCATCCTGTACTACCTTGCACCTTGTATCCTATTGCTCGAAGTCAAGGATTGCAAATCCATTTGATATCAGCAACCATTTGAATTAGTATCTACTTAAGTATCTTCTGTGCAAGCAAAAGTTTCTCGTAAGTCCGATTCGTTTTGAATTCAAGAACACTTTCGGCTCAGGACAAGCGAACGCCTTGCCTGTCCAGGTGACGCTGATCCAGTGAGAAAGGATATGAGGCACAAAAGCTACAGACAAGATGGGAAGGGTGAAAGCTCTAGACATCCCTGTAAACGCAAGAATGCAAACGCTACCGCAAATATATATATATATAACAAGAGAATAACATATCGTGTCTCTTTTTATTTATATATCATATAAAGAGTCATAAGAGGAACAAATGACTATATGAAAAGAGTGGATTGGATTTAAATTGGACTGCATCGCCTCTGAAGCTCTGTCTGCACATTGGAAACGTCGACATTCTTCCTGAAAAAGACGTGGAAAAAGTGGCCGCTTTCACGCAGTTGTCCATCTATGTCCATTTGTCGAATCTACATTTCGTATCTTTTGGCTTTTGGCCGATTTCGAACACCTTCCAACACTTTCAAAAAGTAACACTTTCGCAACTTTCGCACATCCAATACTTTCGTATACTTTCGTTTTTTTTGTGTAGTTCTTGGATGCTCTTGTGTAGTTCTTGGCCCCTGGCACAACAGTGTTCTGTTGCAGAGACACTGCAGCTGCAACGCCTGCAGCCTGGCCCGTGACGGTGCACGCCTTAGGTCACACAAGCTGAAGCAATGCCGAAGCAATGCTGAAGCAATGCAGTGATGTGAAAAGATTTCTCAAATTCTGGGCACTCTCCAAACTCTCCTATTCAGCACAATTCATCACAATTCATCACGATTCATCACAATTCCAAGAGGCCATCATGTTTCGCATCGCCGCATGGGAAACTCTGTCGCCAGCCACAGCCTTGGATAGGTGAATAGGGTTGCATAGCAAATGGCACAGGACATGGACATGTTGCCACAATGATCAGAGGAAGTTTCGTAGAGAAACTCCGAGTTACGGACTTTCACATTCCTAGTAATCCAAAGATCATAGTGTCAAGTGGGCACCTGCGATTCACCACATTAACAATTCACCACATTAACAATTCACCACATTAACAATTCACCACACTAACAATTCACCACATTAACAATTCACCACATTAACAATTCACCACACTAACAATTCACCACATTAACAATTCACCACATTAACAATTCACCACATTAACAATTCACCACATTAACAATTCACCAC
>BGPT01000111.1:12711-40003 GCA_003297045.1 Symbiodinium sp. clade C Y103
CACCACATGCTCGGGCCACTTTTGGACGATTCGATGGCCATCCGATGTCGAAAAAGTGCACGCCGTTGTGGTGCCAAGCACATTTGGAAGTCAAAAGTGTCAAAAACTGTGGGTTTTAAGCAAATTTTGAGATGTCAGTTAACTAACTGAACTAACAACTTAACAACTTAANCCAAGCACATTTGGAAGTCAAAAGTGTCAAAAACTGTGGGTTTTAAGCAAATTTTGAGATGTCAGTTAACTAACTGAACTAACAACTTAACAACTTAACCACTTCACAATTGAACAACTTAACAACTTAACAACTTAACCACGTAACCACTTAACAACTTAACAACAAAGTTAGTTAGTTTGTCAGTTAGTTAGTCAATGAGTCAGTCAGTTAGTTAGTCAGTTAGTCAGTTAGTCAGTTAGTCAGTTAGTCCGTTAGTCAGTTGGTCAGTTAGTCCGTTAGTCAGTTGGTCAGTTAGTCACTTAGTCAGTTAGTCAGTTAGTCAGTTAGTCACTTAGTCACTTAGTCACTTAGTCAGTTAGTCAGTTAGTCCGTGAGTCAGTTAGTTAGTTTGTTAGTTAGTTTGTTAGTTAGTTACTTAGTCAGTCAGTCAGTTAGTCAGTTAGTCAGTTAGTTAGGCAGGCAGATAGATAGACAGATAGATAGGCCGACGCTCCAACCACCTTTTGCTCCATCAGTGGATCTGCTCTGCCNAGTTAGTTAGGCAGGCAGATAGATAGACAGATAGATAGGCCGACGCTCCAACCACCTTTTGCTCCATCAGTGGATCTGCTCTGCCATCCATGACTCACAGCAACGAACCTCTCCTATAGGTTTGCCATTTTTGAAACTTCCGCCACCGCCTTGTGCGGTACNGGATCTGCTCTGCCATCCATGACTCACAGCAACGAACCTCTCCTATAGGTTTGCCATTTTTGAAACTTCCGCCACCGCCTTGTGCGGTACTACTGGTATATATATATATATATGTATATATGATATACATATATATATAATGTATCTTGCGTGATCTTTCCATGGCTGTGACCTGTGGAAACTCCATGTCCTGTAGAAAGTCGCCTTCCCCACAGCTTTTGGGACCCAGGATTGCCATGGAGCTAAACATCATCAGCTTGGGTGCAAGCATCTCTTCCTGCGAGAAGGCTTTCGAATCTGGGACCAGTTGAGGTTGTCAATGCATATCCGTATCCATCTCTAGATATATACATAAGCATAATATATATATATATATATGTATGTATGTAATATACACAAGTCAGAATATATGGTATCAGACCTTCACAACAACTTCAGATCTTGGATTTTTCTCTCATTTTGTTTCCATTTTTGATTTCCACCAAACTCCCCAGTTGTGCAACCGAGGAATGGGCCCATGGCCTCAACCTCTTCCACCACTTTGGCGCCTCCCTGGGCCAAAACGTGGTGACATACAGCGCAGCCATCAGCGCTTTAGAGAAGGATCCGGGTGAGTTGGGGGATCTCCACGGAAAAAGATGGGATAATTCTAAGTTGGTGGGAGAACTACCATAGGGGCCATAGGGATTCTATTACATCTATGATGGGAGAATTCCACAATTCTACAAGTATTCACCCTATGATGGGGTAACACATATGGGATAATGATCCTCCAGCCGAAGTCACCTTCCAGAGCATATGTTTCTGCCGTGAAATCATTGACTTTTCAAGCCCTCAGCGTCCTTCAGACTGGGCATTTTCCAATTTCCCGTAGCGATCATTTTGACAGGAACTCCTATGCAGGTTTCTGGGTCCAAACTTGTGGATTCCACATATCACATCATGTCATTAGTTCCGTGTCAATGGCCCTCCCTGCAGGGTGCTCAATGGCAACTGGCTGTACGTTTGCTGATGCTTTTGGTGAATGGACGTCGCTGCCTAAGACCTTCTAGACATCAGCCAGATGTGCCAGGGTTAAAAGTTGGATTAATCCATGATATCCTTAAGTTCGGGGATGGTCATCAATACTTTAATAAAAGTTTTTATTAAACTGATTTCCATATACCAAGAGTCCCATGCATGATGGTGGGATGAACATACCCTGTTCATCCCATGTAATTTCACCATGGCAGATATAAAACCAGACCAGCACTTGTTAAAAGAAGTATTAGCTATCGGATGCAGTGATGCGATCTGATGTGATTTGCCATTGCCAAGTTCGATTGCCGGAGGTGTGCAGAAGAGGTTGAACGCTCACTGCATAAACATACCATGGCCAATATATCTCATAGATAACCAGGCATCCGCCACTTGCACCAGGGCAAGGTACCCCCTCCCCTGATCTATTTAAGATTCACCAACACTAAAAAGACCGAGGTTTAGAGCCTCAAGTCATCACTTACAATGCGACCATCAGTGCCTGTCAGAAGTCAGATCGATGGCAGGAGGCTTGGATCACTTGGATCAAAGAGGTGGTGATTTTTTTTTGTTTTTGGTAACCATGGAATCAATGAAATCTTTTGGAATCAATGGAATCCCCTGGAAAAATGGTGGTGATTTGCCGGATGCATCCAGTGTCTCCGCAAGAGTCACAGGCCTTGCAATTGATGCATGATGCAGAAGCGAAGCACATCGAAGTCGACATGATCACCTACAACGCAGCCATCAGCGCATGTCACTTGGTGCAGAAAATTGAATCCACCTAACTTGGCAGCTTAGTCCATGGGAATCCCACACACTTGAAGTATATGGAGCATCTGGAAAGTGCTAGTTTGTGCAAATGTTACAGTAAGTGTTGCAAAATAATTCAATGCCAGCTACATCCCATGTTTTGTTGATCGACCATGACTGTTTTGTTGATCGACCATGACTTACAGATACAAACAGTACATCAGTATGGTGGGTTCTATAATACCTCCGTATACCTCGCATGTCAGTTGATCTCTTCCATTGCGGAAGCTTTCGACGAATTTGGAGGTGAACAGTCAGAACAACAAGCGCTGCAACTCTTCGGTGATGTGAAGAAGATGTCGATGGAGTTGGATGTGCCTTGGCGGAGGGCCCATGGATGATTTTTTTGGTGAGCCAAAAATCAGATGGATATACCAGGAATGGATGAGAATTCAACATGATTTAACACCACAAATTAAAAAGCCAAGCAATCACAAGGATGTCCCAGAAATCATGGCATCATTAAAGCACCATCATTGTGTTGCTGGTTTCATCGGTGGCCACAGCCTGATTTTTATGGTGGAAAGCAAACTCCGCTGGTGGATTCAGGCCATTGAGACTGCGTAGCCATAGAATTCATGAAACATCATCAAAACAGGAATGTATGCCCTTTCCTTTTAGGGTCTATGACACTTATTCTTAAATACTACTATATATAATAATATATTTTGATATAGCCTACCAGCATCAGCAGTATCTTTCTTGCTTTCCGCAATGCGAGGTCATCACCTACACATCGGCGCTTTCTGCCATGGAGAGTCTTGGTATTCTCGGTGTGTCCAAAAAGGAATCCCTATCCGCGGCCGTTTGGCCGTTTTGACGGGTAATATGAGGTTTTCAACCATAGGAAAATGTTGGGAAAAAAACCCAATGAAGGGGACATGTCGGAAAATCGGGTTTTCAATGGTTGACTTATGTTGTTTTCACCAACATTTTCCGACAAATAATTAGCCAGCTTGACATCTCGACCAAGGAAGAGCGCTGATTGGAGAGCTGCTTTGGACATGCTGAGAGAGATGCAGGTTGAAGAGGTTACACCAGATTTGATCCTCTGCCAGCCGTGGAATTTGGCATCCTTCACAGGGCTGTCCTAGATCCAATTTTTGGGACACATGGTAATTCTCCATATATTTTTGTAATACTCTGAAATCTGTGGGTCGTACCCCCATTTGGGTTTATCCTCAAAAAACGTAATTATCCCATGGGTTCCCCCAATCTTGTGCAACCCCATGAATCATTTTTGTTGGCTTACCACCCAATTTGGTTGTTTATATCATATCCCCATAGCATCCCATTTTTATGCCTCCAAGTTCACTTTTCTCAGCCCAGGATCACATTCAATGCTGTCATCAGTGCTTGTGCCAAGGCCAAGAGGTGGCAGGAGGCCACGGTCATCCGCCGGAAGGGCTTGGTCTTTTCCAAGGTCTTGCAGGGGTTGGTAGCCTCAGACTAACATAGATGTGGAAAACCCACCGTTCGTAGATCATTTTGACTGGATACCATGGGTTATCCATGTCTATGTTAGTTTACCGGAAGGTACTTGTTCCTTTTTGGGGATTCAGCTTGAACATCACCTCCAAGTATCTCTTGAAGATTACATGCCCTTTTTTGCTGGCTGATGTTTGATTTGGACGTTTAGCAACCCCTGCCTTGTACCACTTTTTGGTGTATGAACTTGGAGCCAGAACCGGATAATCCATGATGATCCTGCCAATATATACAAATAGAATCAGATAGATTATTCCACACATCTAATATCTATTCTACACATCTAATATATATATATACACACATATATATATATATATACATTTTGCCACCAACACACGCAGAAACAGATCCTGGACACCATCGAAATCCGTTTTTCAGGCCTTGGAGCTAATTGCTCAGCTGGAGACGACCAATTTGGAGGCGGATAGCATCAGCTACACCACGGTCACTCGGGATTTGAAGACATGGAGAAAAACATATTGTTAAATGATGGATATATGGTATGAAAATCCATGACTATATGGATAGGACTTTATATGGGGAGATGGAGATGATAAAGATTGATGGATATATTTGGATGGATCAAAATCTGTGAAGTTTGCCATTAACAAAGGGAGTATGAAGATGAGACTATTGAAACCACTATCATGGAGATGAATTTCTATGAACATGAGAAATAATTGCTGTCGGTCGATAGGAAATGGATGTTGTGGATCACCATAATGTGTCGGTGGGTTTGATATTAAGATAACCATAATATGAATGATATGGCTAAATACAAAAAAACCGGAGGCACGTTGGCTGATGATATGGGTTTATCTGAACATGGAGGAGGCACGTTGGAGACCATGATATGGAAGGGGTGGAGACCAAAATAAAGACAACCCTACGTTTGCTTTTGTTCAAATTTCAGAGCTTGGTTCTTTCATGGGATATTTGGGGGTCATGGCCCAAGTCCTATCAAGTGGGTTGAAACCACCAACCGGTTGAGATTTAGACATCAAATAAATCGACGTAAATCCTGAAGGATAGTGTTCTTGCAGCGGAGAAAAACCATTTTTCCGCCAATCAGCTATGCAACAATTCAATTATGATTGAATTTACTCCTCAAAGAACCGCCATTCATACATGTTGTATCATGTTGTTTTCCCATGAATGTCCTATGTTTTTTAACAACATGTCACAAAAATGTCCAAGATTCATCAAGATTCTTGCCACATCCAATGATTTTCCCAGGTGATCACAGCATCTCCCTGGCAGTTGGCCCAATACCTGGTGGTCGATGCATCTCATCGTCGCTTGCTCCTGAGTGCAGCCGCCAGCAGTGCTGCCACGGCCGCAGGGGAATTGGCGGAGGCAGCGCGGCCGAAACGTGTTCCGAAAGGATGGTGAAACGATATGAAACGATGGTGTAGTAAAACAGGATATTAAACGGATAGATATTCTGGAAAACTCCCATTCGGAATCAAACCATCCAAAATACGATTTGAGCAGGCAACTGATGGGGGTTAGCAACGCAATACAAGATTTTAGCAATCAAAATTGCAGCATGAGCTAAACCAAACTTCAAATACCAATATTGGCCACTGTTGGGATCTAATCTGTCAATGATGTAATCTTATCTTTCACGGTGATCTTCTCCCACAATCGATTTTTTTCAGCATCGACACTGGGCAACCAAGATGGATCTCCCTGCTGAAGGTCCAGCAAATAGCCAGATGGAGCTGAAGGCATTGTCGCGATTACTGCAGGGTAAGCATGTGTAGTTTGCGTTTCAAATTTTTGACCATGTCATTGGCGGTTCAATTTTGGATGATCCCCATGACATTCCTTGAAACCACAGATGGGTTTTTGAACGCCGTCATGTCCTGGGGCGCATTCACTCCCTACGCACCAGCACTGTTAGTGGCAGAAAAAACTGTCCCTTGAGCTGCTGGAATGCCGCTGCCACCATGCGGATGATGTTTTGACCACATTTCAGATAAGAATTGTTGTGAAAAATGAATCAGAACTTTGCACCAGTTTACGTTTCTGATTTCTGATGCTTTGCAAACAGTGCAGCCAGTAGCCCAGCAGCCCTTTGCCTCGCACCAATCATTGAAAAACCACTGCGACAGGCAAATCTTCTGGACGGGCCATAGGGTTTAGGGGGTTCTGGCCATCATACCTACCCCTTTCGGTTAGCCTTATAGATAAACATCCGAATCGAATCAATCTGGGGGTCTATGTACTGTTATATAGCCCGTGATTTCGATCAGAATCAATGGATTGGCAGGCAAAATTTAGAGCTCGAAAATCGCATGGTCTCAAGTGTCAGCCATTTTATTGAATCTCAGGTCCTCCATCGTGGAGCGTTTCGATGCAGACTGGAAGGACTTGCAGCCAGGTGCAGTAAAATCCGGTGAATTGATTGGTGAATATGGGAAGCCCTAAAATCATGACATCAAATATGGGATATAGTGGGGATATGGGATGGGATATTAGAACTAACATTATGATATATGTGGGTCTGGAAATGGTGTATACATGACAATACTCCCCAGTTGTGGCCATTCCAATTGGGAAAATGTTGATATGATAACCCCAAAATAATCTTCCAGTGATCCTTTGGGGATGAGTCACTGGGATTGTCACGTGACACCCAGAGCTCAAGAATCTTGAAATCATATCCCCCAAATAGCATCATGACAAATCATATCATGGTATTCCAGAAATCATGTCCCAGTAGTATTCCAGAAGATTCGGGTCTTACCTCACAATATTCCCTCTAAAGGACTCTAAAGTATGGCAACATCATGTGGCAAGTTGTTGAGTACTTTGTGCTCCACATGTGGGAGGATGAAACTGCTTCGATTCAGAGTCTTAAGAGTTTTTAATTGCAATTTGTCACATTGTCAAATGTCTACCCTCCAGCAAACTAACATAGATACGGAAAAATCCGTGGTGTCCAGAGGAAATTATCTACAAATGGTGGGTTTTCCATATCCGTGTAAATCTACTGGAGGATAACCGCCGGCTACACATTCCGGGCTGATTTGGTGGTCTCATCAAGCCATTCACTCTGCATTCCACATCGAAGTTGCAGGTGTTGCCGAGTCAGAAGCTGTTCAGGCGCGATGTGGAGTTGTTGTAGGTGAAGTTCTCATAGAAATGTGTATCGTTAAGCCACTTCAATGTTAATTCAACTGGAGATATTTGATAGGGATATAACTGGAAAATGCTGGATTGACCAACAAACATGGTGGTTTGATCGGGATATAATCACAAAATTGTGGTTTCACTTGGAATACGATTGGGATAGAATGAGGATACAATGGGATATGACGGGATATGCATGTGGATATAATGTGATATTGATGGAATATTCATGGGGATATAGTAGGATTCTGGCTCATCTATAGCGACCTCACTGCAACGTCACTAGAAATGATAGTTACTAAGAGGAATCATCCCCAAATATCACCAAATTGCCTTATTCCCAACAGCAGTGACTGTTGGGTTTCAATCTCTGGGTCTGGGAGTGATGCGCCCTTTTTCAGCCTTGAAAGCGAGAACGGAATCCTGGAACCTTGAAACCTTGGAACCCTTGAAGGCTGTTGGGTCGCAAAGCTGGATTGATTTCAGGTTGGTGAATCATTCTAGTCTATCCAGAATTATCTAATTTCAATGGGCAATGATGATAAGCCAACAAATTTGAGTCCACATTCTTGGGACAAACCCGGTAACAAACCCCCTATCCTAGAAGATGAGCAAGGCCCAAAACATCCCAACACTCCTGTGGTTTTGGATGCATTACATGGGTTCAATTTACCTGATTCTACAAGGATCATTTTCTTCGCACCAAGTGTTGTCGTGCTGAAGCCATTTGGGCTTGGTCCAGGTCGGTGTTGGGTCTTATTGAAATCGGAGGATCTTATGACAACGGTGCGAACGCAAGAGTTCTTGAAGTGCACACGACTTTGCAAGAGCCTTGGTTTCATTTTCTTTTTGTAGGGTATTTTTCTTGTGGGTGTCCACTGCAACTTGTGTCAACAATCTTTTTTCATGGAACTGTTTCACATTGTTTCATTGTTTCCCGTGATGGTTTGAGCCGAGGTATTGGGAGAAAGGCACTTGCTTCAGTGGCATGCGTTGCTCTTTCGCGCATTCGAACGAGGAGTTGAGAGAGCCGCCGAGCCTTCAAGCCACCGAGCTTTGCTTCCAATTCGCAAAGCACGGAACGTGCCGCAGGGGCCAGGGATGCAACTTCGCTCATGGACAGCATGAACTGCGCCCACTAGCACAAGCTGTACCCCCAAAATCCAAGGCCAGGTTGAAGCAAATGGAGGTAGCACTGGCCCGAGCCCGTGCACCTCCGGTGGAGACCGGCTTGGATTCCCCAGCAGTGCAAGGGATGATGGCACTCACCGACCAACTCAGTCAGTTGGAGATGCTTGAGGCCAGGCTAAAGCTGACACAGCAGATGATGGTCTGCCTTGATGCGCCGCCGCCGGGCTTGCCACCTCCAGCAGGCTATCGTGGTTACCATGACCATGGTTACCACAGCAAACAAACCCTTGGAGCCGATGCAAATGAGGAGCAATTCCCCATCCCCTCATNGCAGGCTATCGTGGTTA
This sequence comes from Symbiodinium sp. clade C Y103, assembly GCA_003297045.1. Classification (NCBI taxonomy): domain Eukaryota; class Dinophyceae; order Suessiales; family Symbiodiniaceae; genus Cladocopium; species Cladocopium sp. clade C. The sequence continues at coordinate 21,517 of BGPT01000111.1, forward strand.
CCATGACCATGGTTACCACAGCAAACAAACCCTTGGAGCCGATGCAAATGAGGAGCAATTCCCCATCCCCTCATCCGTGTGTCCAGCGACATCACACAGTGAGCCGGGAAAATTTTGGCTCTGAGGCAATGAGTCTTGTAATGTCATACAAGCTTTCAGGATCTTTCAGATTCCCAGCCTGTGAGGCCTGGGTCCCTGAGGTGATGCAGAACACTGCATTGTTATCCCGAGGTTCTTCCTCACTCCCAGCTCCCACCATTCAGCAAACACTCGAATGTGAAACCTTGGCAAATTTGGCAATGTTGTAATATGTTGTAGGGTGATCATGAAGAGCTCGCATGGGAATTTTCTTGAAACCGGTGATTTGCAATCGCAACACCGAGGCTGACTGAGAGATGCTGGAAGAATGGGAAAATTGTGGCTTCTGAAGTTTGCTGGCCGCCAGTGTTTTGTGTGGACGCTGGCAATGAAATTGTTGCATCCCTCCACCAGTTTGCTCCAACAGCTGTTTGAAAACATGCTCGAACGTGTAGAATGAGAGTTTTTTATTCGGGATTGCAATACCATCTAGCTTTAGAAAGCAATGTTTGATATGTTTGGAGACGGGCTCCACCACCAGAGAATGATCAAGATCAGCGCATGTGGGTAATGTCCAGTCATGAGACCGTGAGACCGGGTCTTTTGAAGTTACCCAGGAACCCCAACGACATGGATCCATGATGATCCATGGATCCGCATGGTGTTGAACTGTTTCCAGCTCCAAATCTGTCGCCACCTCGCAGCCTTTGCTTCTTATCATCCCATGGAAAAAGAACACGCATAGTTGCCTCGATTAAATGGTATTTCATGCAACAAAACAACCACAAAACGCACTGTGGACATTTTGCAGTTTAACCAACGCATACAACGTTTATGACATATGACAACTTGATGGAAATTAATTAAGAATCAATAGTTGTAAGAGAGTTCATCCTTTTCACGTTTCTCATTCATACAAGAAACAAGAACCTTCCACAAGACCAGTCATGAAACCCAACCAACATCCATATGGTCCTGTCTGAAAATGTTGGATACCTCCCAGTTGTGGCCATTGTAAAAGGCAAAATGATGAGAAGCCATGAGAATCCATTGGAATTGGGGCTTGCCTATTGAAAAAGAACCGCCTCATGGCCTTCGCTCCCTTGGGCCCACCCAGTGAATGGGCGGAGAGCAGCCGTCAATGCAGATTGGCCGTGCGACGCTGGGAAGCGCAGGTGGGGAAGGACATGGAAGGACGGGGCTTGGGAACTGGGGTTGAAAAAGACATGGTGTTCATTGATGGGAGACATATGGAGACATGATGATAACATGAATAGTAGTATTTGGCATTAATTACCCTGGTTTTCAGGCAAACTAAAGTCCCAATTTGGTGACTTCAATGAGACCCTTCAGATGGTGGTTGGTGCGATGATTTGCCAAAACCCAAGTATTGGGTCATGTTCAACTGAAGCACAAGAATGATTTGCAATGACGTGAAGATTGCTGAAAGCTGGCCTTCCCCAAAGATGCGAAACCACTAACGAAAAGAAAGGGATTGGACGCCTGCGAAACTCCTGTGCCTGTTACAACTACAACAGGACTGGGTGAACAAATTTTGAGTGGTAAAGAAAAAGTATGTAATGTCATCTAATGTACTGCAATGTAAGGTAGTGTCGCGTCGTGTAATGTGATGTAAGGTAACAACATAATGCAATGTGATGTAATGTACGTACACATCCATATGTTTGCATATATGTATGTGTGTAATGTATATCATTTATGTACTTCATGTTGTGTTCTGCTGTGTTATGCTAGGTTACGTTATGTTATGTATGCTTATATCTTTGGGTAAATTATAACGACCTCACTGCGACCTCACTAGGATGATTGTGGCTGTTGATTGTTCATCATAAGGCTCCTAAAGCGGTGGTTCTCATCGTGCATGGCGGTGCCGGTTGGCTTGGGACCCCAGGTCCCCAAATCCCATCGTGGTAACTGAAACGGAATTTGATCAGCAAATCCCACCAGATAAAATGGAGGGAGAAGGCCCCAACAGATTCAATGATCAAGATTGTCGCAAATACAAACAACATGTAGATGCAGGGAATCAACTGGCAACGATGTGGACAGAAATCCTGGAATGATTGTGGTTTCTTGGTTCGTGCCACCATCTGAAGTGCGGTATATTACCCGCCGGATTTATCTCTTCCCAAACACCCCAAACCAGCCCAAGTCTATTGCTCACTGGTCCTGTGGTACTTGAAACAATGTTACAACAAACCCAGAATTGGTTCGCGTGAAATGTTTGAGTACACCAATGTTTTGATGACGCAAAGCAATGAAACATATTAAACATATGCATTTCTTTGTTTTTTTCCATTCAACCCACCCAGCGAAACCCTCACAATCTGAGGCACAGTGGCTATTTCGACATCCTTGGTCAAGCCCTGAAAAGCGCCGGCTACACTGCAGTGGCCTACGATCAGGTGCAGCAATATGCAGCGATCATTCGATGTCCAACACTTTCCCTTGGTACACAACGCTCGGCAGTCGGTTTTACCCCACAGTTGCGCAGTCATAGCAGCTGTAGCCCCAGTCCTGGGGAACAAAGAAACAGGTTAAATCAGATTAATAAATTTGTGGATGTTTGTCGCGTGAGGTGGGCTGTGGATATTCCGAGGGCGACCCCGGATATATTGAGCGCTACAGCTTCGTGGTCGACGACCTGCAAAAGAGAGCTGAGGAGGAAATTCTGCTTCTTGCACGGTAAATTGTAAGGACATCATGATGAGATGCCACCATGAATTTCAGAAATTGTGATGAGGGGTGCCACCCTCATATCACCGTTCATTTTGCTGAAGTATCTTAGTTCATTCAGATGTTCCTTTTCTACTGATTGGTTGATGACCATTCCAAGCAAGTCCCTTCATATTTTCACCGGAGAGGCCCGCTGCAAACCCATGGTCAGTTCTCAGGAGCAACTGCGCTACCCTAAGTGCGAAAGCCAAGTTTCATCGGCCAATGCCAAAAAATACACCCCAAAAAAAAGGGGTTACTAAGGGCATACCAACAGACCCCCATTTGGGATGATTTATAGTAGATATATGTAGCCCCAAATGGTACAGTCGCAATTGGGGATGGTTGACTGTTTGGTTTCCCAAATTCCCAATGGTGCTCACCATTTCACGCAGATTATTCCATCCAGGTTCGCCCTAATCGAATGCTCCAGGTGTGTGGAGGAGAATGTAATTCGAAAATCGTTTTGGCATTCGATTTTCGGTGCCTGGTGGTTTCAAACCTTACTTTTGCCCTATTCAGGATGACGATCACAACTGAATATGTTTTTTGTTGGATAAGTTGAAGCCACCATGCAGAAGAGCTACATTTGATATGAACATGATGGCTCCGTTGGCTGAAACATGAGGGTTTGTTTGCGCAACTTTCAATTTTTCCCGTTTCGGAAAATTCAGGGTATCCTCGGTATCCTCCATTTTTGGGCAGATCTGAGGTGCAAACTCTTCATCTTGGGTGAATCTGCTGGAGCCCTGTTGGCACTTCGACATGGCATTGGTAGGCGCTTGGGGTTGCTTGGGATGGGCACGGACGATCCGCTATGACTTTGGAATCCCATATCCGGTCAGCCAAAATAAAGAAAGGGGGGGACCACAACTGAGTCTTGATGTTTAATCAACAATTTCATATTTTCGAGGGTCAATGAGTCATTGTTTTTGTCCATATCAACATATATTTCAATTGCATAGAGGACCCGTCTAATCTTGACTTCCAAGTTGACAGAAGTTGTTGAAGTCATATTCAACAAACTTGACAATTGAACATAAACCAAAAAAAACTGTCGATTTGACCTGAAGATGTTGAGATCTTCTCCTCAGGGCTACCGAATCCTTACCCTCGGGGCCGACAGCTGGCTACATCCTTTGTGGTCCAGTGGTGTGGCTCGGTGGCGGTCCATGAAGAGACTCATTTGACTAGCAACAATGGGGATTTAGTGGGATATCGTGGGATTTTACCAACAGAATTGTGGATTTACTGGGACTTCGTATGATTCTAACTATAAAAATTGGGATTCCAGGGTAGTTGAACTTCTTTCATGGCTGAATCTGTAGTTTTAAAGCTTAAATCATGTTAAATGGTTATATTGGATGGCTAAATCACCTTTTCTGTGGGTGAACTTTCTATTTTTCCCCTTCTCCGCCATGCTTCGCAGTTGCCATGAGGAAAGTGAAGGGGGAGATGACTCTTGTCCTTGAGAACGCAGGCTTGTCTCAGGGGCCAGATCCATGGTGATGTCTTGAAGTGGTCCATGGTAAACCCTAAAATCAACACTAGCAATGGTTCAGGGTGCACCAGTCTCAAGAAACTGCCACATGAGCCGTTCGAATAGCAAGTTGGAATTAAACCAACAATTATAACTATAATTTACTTAACAAAGATAGGGCCGGAGACGAACTTTTGGGTGGCTCAACCAGAGAAGAAACACACATGTTGCTCAGTGGCACCAGTCCTTCATATCCTTCATATTGGTGGTTCTCCCCATGTTCTCCCCATGTTTTGGTGGATATAAACATGGTGAAACCCCTAATTTTGCCACGATTCACCGAGGATTCCACCTCCATGTGTGGCTGGGGGCCCTGAAACTCGAACTGCTGGGTGTGGTTGATGTGATAGGCGACCTATGAGGACCTCACTGGGACCTCACTGGAATCATGGGTGATATCGCTAGGGAGGAACTATCCTCAAATTGCCATACTTTTCAGGTGAATTCTGATGAAATTCAGCCAGATATCTTGATTATCTTGCAATCTGCAGAGTTTCCATATATGGCAAATCTTCAGGTTGGAATGTTCAAAGCTTTGCCCGCTCCTCAGATACCGAGTCCTTGTCACCAGGGAAATGGTCAGGGAAATGGTGAGATGAAGGAAGTTCAACTCCTTGGCCACTGGGCGGGTTATGGCGGGTTTCAACATGTTCCAAGCCATGTTACTTCAGCCATAAGATTTTTCCGACTGCACTTGGATCATCCATTCATAGGTGACAAGTGGTGACCATACATCTGGCAGTAGCTCAATCACCCAACACTTTAAGTAGTTGATACTAATATATTACTAATAGATAGAATGATCATGCTGAATATCATGAATTGCTCAGGTTCTCTCATCATCATATCTTCATTCTCCATCGGTTTATATTCCTTCCCCGGTCTGGGAGAACACCCAAAGTCCCAGACGCGTAAAGGTCACGCTTCTTCCCACGGCTTCCGCTTCCTGGGGTGGACGTGGTTTCTACCTTTGATGCAGCCTTCGGTGAGCCTCGCTGGGCAGCTGCCGGCAAGGCACGGGGAAAACATGGGGATCCAAGATATGGGTTGGTCCAAAATTGGGAGATCCGAAACTTGCAAATGAAAAATGGGGTTTGTGTGATGTAAGAACCATGTTCAAGAGGAAAATCAAGAAAGGTGTGTGTCTTTGGGGTTTTTCATGTGGTCAGACAACATTGAGCCAAACGACAACAGTTATATATCCACAGTCAGGTAGAACTGTTTGCCACTTTCTCCATGCCTGGGATCATGAATAATGAGCCCACTAGAAACGTGCTTGGGGATGAGGAAGGACCATCTGCCATTTCTCCTTCAAATTTGTGGACCCCAAATTTTCGATTGCGATGGTGCCATGTGAGAAGTGACGAGATTCGTTGTTCGTTTTGTACATGTTTGGTGCATAGCCATGTGCAAATGGAAGAGTTATCACAGGAAGATCGAAGTAAAAGGAAATCTGGTGGGTAGAATGCTGTGAAGTTGGAACAAGAGGTTCACGAAGTGGACTTTTTCTGGCTGACTATACGGTATACGCATCTACCGAATATTTTGAAATTGGTCATGTCATATGAATGTTTCCAGCCATTTGTTCTCCAAGCCTCAGCATAGTATTTGTTTCGATCATGCATCTCGTTGCGAACACAGGCGGATCCCATCGTGCGTCGAGTGTTGGACGCGAAGATTCACGTGAGGTTTCTTGACAATGACCAGTGACTGGTTTCTGGGGGTCTTGTTCCAAAACAGCTAGAAGTACTTGGATGATCTGAAACAAATGTTGGCTGGTTTGAATATCCCACTTTTTTGTACTTATTTCATGATGGTGATGTTGGGGCCAAACCAGGATCAGGCTGGGTTGCGCCTCCACTTCATGCAGGTGACTGGTTTTCTGCAAGGGCAGGTTGAAAGCCGCCAATACAGACATCCACCAATACTGAGAAACATGCATGTATAATTATGCTAATATATAACTATACACATGGCATATATATATATATACATATGAATATTCCATATATACATTTATACATTCACATACATATATCATGTATAGGTAGATAGATATTGACTTGGATGCACAACTTGGATATAGCTAGGGTTATGTTTGGGATGCCCCGAGGACTGGCGCGGAAACGTTGACCGCCATGGATTTCGTGAACGACCCCTCCAAGTGCCATCGCGAAAACATGAAGGACCAGCATGGACAACCATGGACCACCTATCTTTCAGGGATTCCCGAGAAAACCTGGTGAAACATAGGAAATTTGGGAAATTCAAGCCTTCAAAACATTAAGATATGATCAATCATAAGGAAAATCAAAGAGTTGGTGGCCTTGTCGGAGCATGACAAGCAGTGGGTTGCCTCCGAGGCAACGCTTGCTGATGTCCCCGCTTGCCATGATTGTTGGCCCACAGCTCAAGATTTGGATATCACTGAGGTACAGAGCAACTGGGACAAGCTCAGCATGAGATCATCAAATATATCCCAAGAAGTTGGAATGCGGCAACTTTCTGAACCTAAGGTGAAAAGGAGCAACGTGCTGGGTGCTGAGAACTTGCAACGATTTGCCGGCTTGACCTGATGAAGTGATCTGATGACCTCCAGGGGAAGATTAAAAATTGCAAATAGGAGCTGGAGACCCAAGGAACCCAAGGAACCACCTTGCCATACCTTGCCCTTCTGGCATGTTCTTTCTCGAGCACAAGCTGATTGGTGGTTTCACATTTTTCCCATGACGATTCAATGGGATGATGATCCCAATTAGTTTAATGAATTGGATGGTTTCGATGTTGAAACTCGAAAAGATGTGACATCTTTGATCAACCTGTGCACTTTGGAACCGAGGTGGACGTGGGTGCCATTTTCGAGTTTTATTTGGCGGCTGGATCCAGAGATAAGTGCCACACCTGGATCTCTTAGCCACCAAAAAGTCAGCGACAAATGGACATGTAACCATCAAAATATGGGAAATGACGCATCAAAAACATGGGGAAACCCGGATGGAATAGGAAGTGTTTCGTTTTTGTTGATTTTTTGGGGTATATCATACATACATTGTCACTATTTTTGCAGGATTTGTTTTTTCTATCTTTTTTGGGGTTGATACTAGTTGATACATGTTGTTGTATACATATATCATGTATATATATATATGGTACAGCCAACCACATGTCTTTTTTCAACCTAGAATGCAGATATAAGCCATCAATGATGGATAATGAAGCATCAATCTGCATGAACGGCAACGACTGGCTGACGTCACTGCAGATCATGGTAAGTATCTGAAAATAAAAGACATGACATAGCACCCCCAACGACCAAATATATCTATTTCAGCTTGGTGAATTATTTTATCCATCCACATGGATGGAATATTGTTCCGCTTGTTGATTCAAGTTGAAGTTTTTGGCTTCAACCAATTCCAACTTCACCCAATCCTCTCGAAGCACCACCTCTCAGCCAAAAATTCATGCTGGTTAGACGAAACCTCCGATTTCTCTGAATCTTGGTACATACATCAGCCTATAGCTGTTGTGTCCTGGTGATGTCCAACAAATGCCATGATTTGCAGTTTAGGGACAACAGATTTTGACTCGGAAAATCTTCACCGTGGCCAAACCGGTTCCGATTTTCCCGTTCGAAAACCGTCCCGTGGCATTTTTCCATCGCTAAGGCATTTGAAGGTCATCCCTGGAGCCTGCCATCAGCTCTTTCAGGAAATCCATCCCAGCAACTCAAATTGGCCCAAGTCTCACCCAAATTTATGTGATTGTATTACATATTTATAGTTATATATACATATATATATATATATCAATTTGTTTACATATATTAAAATATAGAGAGAGAGAGAGGGAGAGATGAACAGGAAATTCTCAGGAAATTCCAATCCCGACAATCCCGATTTTCAGATGATAATTAGATAGAATGAGCTACACATGCATCTTAAATGATATAAATTTGGAGATGCTGACGGAAAATCACCTTCAAACTGGTATCTTGATCCCTTGCCAAGGGCCCGGCACATGAGTTCTGGAATTGATGATAGATGATCCAGATATAACCAGATATTGTGGAATTGGGCGGGCATGAGAATCAACATCTCAAGTTATCCTAAACCGGCCAGAAATAAGTTTCATCTGCTGATTTGGGCCTTCGATGGGAACAGACACCGATCCATTTTGGGTTACTGTATATGTAGAACCTCAAGCGTTCATGTCAAGGATGTCAAACATCACCCGACAAGAACTGGTACGGAATGTGGGGTCAAAGCTACAACCTGCCAAATGTAGCCAAACCCAAGCCGATGCCAGGACAAAGCGGACATCACCCGACAAGCAGCGCGGGACTCGAGATGGTTCCAACCTGCGATGGGTCAAGATTTGGACGCCCCAATGTTGGATGAATGAGTTTGTATGAACATAGGGTAGCCCCAATTTCAATGGACCATCTCCCTATATCTCCCTATTAAATTGACTATTTGTGGGTATTCCCTGCAGACAAACCCACATGTTGAAAAGTGCCAGAAACAGCTTTGATGTGGGTCTTTGATTTTGATCAGCCCGCACATGTCAGGCCCAGGAGCCCGTAGATTTTGTCTATTTCCAGAATATCCCTGCGTGGTCTTGAAGACATTGGATAGAAAGTTGGGATAGGAGAGAGAAACACACAGTGGCGCCAAAAATGAATAGAATTTGGTTTTGCTACAAGTTCAAGTGCTTCAATCTGGTGTTCTGTTCCTATAAAAATTCAGGACCACTATAGATGCATGTTACCCATGCCATCAAACCACTCGTTTGCATTCGGTGTTGCATTGCGGCCAAGGTTCAGGAAATCATTGCTTGGTTGGGTGCACATTCCTGACAGCTGAGTCTGAATAAGACATGAGTGCCAATATGTTTTTCCCGTCAACATGACGGTAATTAGGAATCTAGTCACGTTGAGTAAATATGCGTAGATGATAGAAGGCAGAACAAAATCGGCCAGTTCCACAATCTGATACACTCTTGAAGTTCAAGAGATGCAAGAAGTATGGCCTCAAACCGTCGGTATAATCCGCCTTCAGATGATGAATCTGCGGTGAACTGCGGTGAAGCTCTGGAAAACAAAGGTGCATTTGATGAGTCAGACATCTGGCATGTTGCACTGTTGCACTGAGAGACTAACACTACAGCAGCTGATACCCGCTGATTTTCTAGGGAGTCCTGAAAATAGTCCTCCATGCTTTCCTCTTGTGCTGCAGATAGATTCCCTTGAAGATTCGTATGCCGTCTGTTGCAACACAATTTTTCGTGAAGGTGAGTTGGTTTGAGAAAACGTATGGTCTCTACTTTTCTGGGGAATAGAATATCTCCTTATCATCCCAATGATTGTTTCCATACATCCCCACTATCAACTTGTGAAATATCCCCACTTCTGCTACTTTATCTCTCCTATCACGTTGGTTCATATCCCCACTTCTACTATCAAATCTGCGTTTTTTTCAAACAGTTTCCCTGGTCTGAATACCCCAATTTTCACGAATACTGTGTTGATTTCAAGACCCCATAACACACCCAAAAGCATCAATTTCTGATACATATTGCAGCTTTTGACATTTCCTCCAATTCTATGTATTTTTTTGTATCCCAAGATATGCCAACTTTTCCCGTTTCACGCCAGGTTCCAGAGCTGGCCATCGACGACTTCAGCGACTACGAGGACCACGAGCACGCGCGGCGCAGTTCGTGGACTGCTTTGGAAGAACATGACTGGGCCAAGCTGACGAAAGGTGCCTGGCCCCAGTGGTTCAACGCTGCGGTTAATGTGGCCATCGTAGGGGTTCTTAAAAGGGAAGAGCCCAAAATCTTCCAACATTTGGTAGGTTTAAACGAATTGAAGGGAAATCAATGGTTTTGGGCTACACAATTAGAAACAACCATTTGAGTTGGCTTCGGCGGTGAATGGAGGGAGTGCTATGGTGGTTCCCGAAAATGACAATCTGGAGCAGTTTCATAACTGGGACGCATGTAGTAAAAAGAAGAAGGGTTTAAGGACTAAGAAATCCTGACAACCAACTTACCCCACAAAATCATTGATGGTTCATACGGGAAAGGAAATTACCACGGCGCATATGCTATGACAGAGTTTTTGTTACCCAGTGAGATTTTGAAAACAGAAGGGGTGTTTGTTTGGATTACTGCGGATTGGTCGTGTCCATTTTGTTGTTGTACCTACAACGTTGTTTGGGCCGCCGTGTTCCGAAAGATTGATATTGAGGTTAACCTAATCAACGACAAAAAATGCATGGTATATTGGTCCACAAAGCCGGATGCCGGAACCTTCATAAAAATGACAAAATGCATGGTCAAAAAAAACAATTCCACCAAATCAAAATCATTCAAAATCTCTGGCAAAGGCATGGCCGGTTCGTTTTTGTCCATAGCAGCCGATTGTGGGTCCTAGATTGTTGTTGAATACATTAAATGTCAATCCAGTCAAAACTAGCTAGCTGTATGAGGATATTAGAATCCATCTCCGGAATTCCCATGAACCAATCAGCAAAAGGGGATTGCCATCGGTTTTCAGAAAAGGTTTCGATGGAGGGGAAATTGGTTCGTTTCCTTCAGATGTACATGCAACCAAATATCATAATAGTCCAAATGTATCAGCGGCAATGGAATTCTGTGTTCACCTCCCCAGGGTGTTTTTTTTTCTCACTGTAGACCCAGGATGCTTTGTTCTTGGAACCATAACTCTGCTATGTCCATGTTGTCCTGGCATGCAGGAACTCAACCGGTGGGCTATCTGGGTTTGTTTGGATGGTGGACCTTTTTGTAATTACATTGCTGCTACATGAGCAAGGCAAATATGGTTTGATTAATATTTGGAGTTTTCATTTGCCGTAAGATTTCCGTGATGGTATAGGTAGTGGATGTAGTGAGTTCAAACATGTTTTGCATGTCTCAATTACTCAGGTCATGAAACTCAAGTTGAAGAACCTCAAGATGCTGGAGGCTGTTTGGGAACCTTGGTGAAAAAAACCTGGATTCGGGATTGTATCATATAGAGATTCTTTTTTTACCTCTTGTTACCAATGGCTTACAAAATGGGATAGTCCTCCAAGCAATGAATTTCTCTGGGACGTGGACAGGGGCCAATACTTGTGGAACCACGGACCATTTTTGAAGGTAACGAACATCGATTTTCCCTTTTGTCCGTGTATCACCACATTACGCGTTTACTCTGAAATAGGTGGTTTAGGCCCCATCTGTGAACCGTTTGCATCGTTCAGGAATGGGCAGGAATCAACAGAACACTAGTTGTACCACCATTTTTGATTTTTCCACTGATACCCTGTGATGCAAACAGATTAGAATGTGGACGGTAGTGCGACAAGATGTGACAAAGTTTGTGCCAAAGTGATTAAAAATTAGAAGTATGTCTGGACACATGGATGTTGAGTTGTGGTGCGGTTTGGTTTCGTCCCCATGAGTAAGATAGGTTGTATCTTTATAGCATGTTTCATGGCGTGTAAAACTGAATAAAACAAAAGGAGTGGTTCAATGTGTCCATCATCGTCAAGAAACTGAAAGTGCCGAGTGGCTGCTTAGCCCTCAAAATCAGCATCTTGACTGGAAGGGTTTTCAAACTGGAAAATCCAGACATTAATCAATGGACGAACTGGAAGGTATTCCGGAAAATCTTTTCAGCCTGCAGGTGAGGATGAGACATGGTGACAGGCCAGTGGTGTTAGACGCTCGTAGAACTGCGATCGTGAAAAGTGGGGCTCTGCGCTGGAGCTATGGCAAGGAGACTTTTCTGTGGAAAGACCTTTCCATGAATGAACCAATGGATGCACTGGTGTATTCATGGTGATGCTGGGGATTCATGGCATGAATAGTACATGGATTAGTGGCCTGCAAAGGACTCATATTCACTCAACCCTTGCAAGTCTGGATGACGAATGACAAGAAATGGTGGAAGTCATGCCCTGCTGTGACAACTTTGTTTTAGCCAGCAATACTTCTCAGATGTAGGGTACCTGAAAAAAGAAGGTGACAGAAATATGGCAGTCAGAGTGGTTCAAGCAATAAATGTATGTGTCTCAGCATTTTGACCTCAAAAACGGGCAGATCCATCTCTGAATCCATCAGTTTTTGTTTGCCATCCAATAGTTTCCAACAGCTCCATCTTCAAATCCATCATAGCCATCCAATGATCCAGGAATGATCCAGGTTTCAGTTGGGTCCTTTCCCCTCTTTCGATCTCTTTCATTTGGTCATGGAGATCTCTTTGACGGTGGGTGCCACGGTGAAACCCGAAGCTGTGGCGCTGGATCATCTGCTGCCCGACGACGACGACGGAATGGCGTCCCCAAGGGCCGTCTCCGGCAGCGCCAAGCGGCTAAGGCGAACCGCCTCGGTGGTAATGGAGGACTGCTGAAAATGGTGGGAACAATGGGGCCAATTGGGAATTTTGGGAATGATGTTGGATACTTAATCGGTGATGATTAGGTAGTACTTTCCAGTATACATATATATATATATATGCATGTATACATATATATATATATATAATATATCAGTATCACATGGGAATTCAAGGGATAGATCAGTCTGAAAAGTGAGGTAGGCACTTGTTTGTTTGGATATGTATCACAGGAACATGGCTGGGAGCCGGCTGGGATAGCTCATGGGATCGGATAGGTGTCCTGAATGGTGCCGAAGCTCAACTGTATTGGTTTCGGTGTTTCACTGTCACAGCTTCAATTTGCATGTTCTTATTGAAACATGCTAACATGCTCTTGAAATGTTCTGTTTGAGAAAGCTGCTTGATTCTCCTCATGGTTTGTGCACATGCAAGCCAGAGAAAGGAGAAGACAAGCAATACATAATCGCAGAAAATCCCTGTCATAATCCATGGAAGAATCCCGGCTTGGTAGATGATTTTTGGCGTCAATCACTGTGAACAGTTTTCTTGTTGTTTGATGGGTTCGTCCAAGAATGATACACCAATTTATGGCCAATTTTGTTGGAAAACCCTTGGTTTCTTTCATCCATGGGATTTTGGGGCCATGCCGCCATGTCATTTTTGAAGAACTTCTGAAACAGTGCCAGGAGATGAGGATGTTGAGTTTCATGACCTGGGACAAAATCCATGAACCCTCTTTTAGTGCCCGTTTTTTCCCAGCTGAAGAGATCTACCCGGTGCACATCGCTGCATACTTCGCGGATGTCGAGTTCTTGATCGCCTCTCGGGCTGACCCAATGCAGCAGACATCAATGCGACGCGGCCCACTGGAGATTGCAAAGGAGTTCAACACGTTTGGTACCTAGGCCTAGAAGCTGGCGGTATTATGTTTGGTTTTTTGCTTGTGTATATTTGGGGGGTTCCTAGAATGGGAGTACCCCCAAATCATCCAAAATCATAATTAGACCGTTTTAGTATTGAAACCTATTGTTTTGGGGTACCCCATTTTGGGAATCCTCCATAATATGTATATATACATATATAATATATACGTACGTGTGTGTGTGTGTGCGTGTGTTTATACATGAGTTGTAGTGAGTTCTTCCATAAGTATTCTATATCATTCTATGGTTGTTTTCAACTATATCAAACATCAAAAATTGGATATCCTCCACAAAGATTGCAGTACTTAGTGAGAAATTAGTTGGTTGGTAGTAGGGCTTACCCCTGCTAGACCTGATTGTTGGCTGGTGGTTTCAAATATGTTCAACCCTTTTTAGCGACGAAGACTCCCATGGGCTAATACTCTCAAAAGAAGTTGGACCCCTGAAAAAAAAAAATGAACATGTCATGCTGATTTGGTCACCTTTCTGATCTGAAATCCACTTGAGGTTCACATGATCGGTTCATCGCCATGTTGAACCAGATGCAATCTTCGCGTACACAGCAGGAAGAGAGCTTTGTGCAAGAGGGACTGTAGGTGGAGAAAGGGAATGTTGATTGGAGATTGCATGCCCTTTTCTTACCCCTCGAGTGTTTATAAAGTGTTTTAGGATGTTTCAAGTCTTTTCGCGCCACCCATTGGAAGTCCTGGACCCTGGTCATGCAACTTGCTGAGCAAGTATTGCTGAGCCATTGAAGGGGGTTATTGTATCTCGACTTTCCATGTGCAGTGCGCCCCTTTCTTACAGGGTACTTTCTCAATGTACAACAGTTCTTCTCCTGAGCCGGCTCGAAAAGCCGTGTATCTTTTGGCCCTGGACAAAAGCATCACTGGTTTGACCGATGGTGACAACTATTGCAATATTTTCAAAATTAAGGATGATGCTCCCCAATGCAGCAGCATATTTTTGGGGATGAACTGAAACCACCATCCAGATCATTCTAGATCCAGACCTGTAAATCTAGCTCTGAGCTAGGTTTTGAGCTGCAGTGGATGTATTTTCTGATTCCTTTTGATTTTTGGCTCCAAAGCTGAGGGATTCCACTTCCACTTCCATCCACTTCCCATCATCCCATAGTTTGATGGTTGAACCATGTTGAACCCCCCATCACTGCCAAGCGGCACCCCGGTCAACACCAGAAACTGCCGCCATGGGTTGCACTACCAGCAGTGCGGCAACAAACTTGGCCTCGTTGCCACAGAGTCTGATTGACAGTTTCCCATCCTATGAGATCTTTGTGAAGGAGTCCAAGGCCAAAGATGGCAAAGTTGATTTGTACAAGCCGTACCAGCCACTGGAGACCATCGTAGTCACAATACGTCACAATCTTTTCTGGGGACCCATGCTATGATCGAAAAAGGAGGGGTATACTACTCAACAAGCTGGAGATATCTGGAGATCATCATATTATCGTCACTATCGTCGCTACCCATGAGCTGGGAAATCCCAATCGGAATAAATGTTCTAAGGACCACCCAGCATCGAATTGGGAGAATTGATCGTTATTAGTGTTCAACCATTCATTTTGTGTCTCAAGAATCTCAACCCATGGTATGATTTGTAGGGGATCATATGAACCAATCTATTCGAGATTACTGCAAACCACTGTTTCAGGGAAATTCCAATAGGATTGCTCACGCTCAGATTGGTCGGTCCAAAATAGGGTGCCCTACGATTTTCACAAGCGGTGACCGCATCCAGCACTTTGCGAAATCCAAGCTCACTCTCAGGGGCTACCAAGCACTCATTCTCAAGGGAGCAGATTGTCCAAAACATTCGCAGCATCCAAGATCTCCTTCCGACTGTGTTAAGATGATTGGGCATGGTGTTGATCCCAAAGTCCAGCACGTTGGTCAGATCTTCCACGGAGGCCAAATTGCCAGTGCTGGGGATGCTGATGTTGGATCAGAAATCTGGAAAGAGAGACCTGGGTGGCTTCGACCATCCAGGCACTGCGGGTGGACCTGGGCCCAGGGCAGGAGGGATTGAGGATGGGTCAAGATCTGATAGTTGATGATAGGAATTCATAGAAAATGAGAGTTGAGATTACCCAACTCTGTGGGGGCATTCTGTGGTATTTCTGGAGATCAAGGCATTCTTGTTTCCTCTCAATCCAATCGCATTTCGGATGCGATTTGAGGCAGTTTCAGCTACCAGGTGAAGCAGCAGGTGGTGAAAGGATTGACATTGGAAGTCTGTCACTCTGGAAAGATGACACCAGACCTGGAAAAATCCTTTGTCGCAAGCATTTCTGCTTTGGAAGTGACTTGGTGATTAAAAAACATCTGTGCTGTTAAAGCTAGCCACGGCGTTGTTTGGGCTGCGATTTAGACGAGCCCGACCTGATGAACCAACATATTCTTCAACTTCAATTGCCCAGTTGCCTCAGATATAGATCCATATTGCCATCTGGCAATCAGACATGGCAATAGGTACGTCCCCACTTATTGATCATTTCCAATTAAATATAAAACCTCCGTTTCTAACGGATGACCAATTTCCATGTTTGATTACCGGAGCGTACAGAGCAGACTCGTGTATTGCAAACATCCGCCGACCTTGCTATTTTAAGGCTACACCCAGACCTGCCAAAAACCACCACCACCACCACCACCACCACCACCCAACTTCAGCAGCCCACGTTCCAAGCTTTCCAAGGCAGCAGGTGCATTGGTGATTTGTGGCGACACGGGTTTCATGATGTGGTTCCAATCCTTGGCTCGGAAGAGCACCAAGCTCCCAGTGATTCTCAGCTCCCTGGCCGTGCTGCCCTCCGTGACCTGCTCCTATGGTGCCCCGGTGTTTTTCTGTCGGAACCGGGTGGAGCAGGATTTTCGGGTGAACTAGGGTAGATCTGGGATATTTGTACAGATATAGGATAGAGTTTTAGATAAATGATGATATAGATATGTGTAGACATGAATAGATACTGTATGAATAGATATACGATATGTACAAATAGTGAGATATGGATGTATACTGGATATGTATAGGTGGCGAGATGGATGGATGGACGGACGGATGGGTGGACGAACGGACGGACGGATGGGTGGATGGACGGACGGACGGATGGGTGGATGGACGGACGGACGGATGGGTGGATGGACGGACGGATGGGTGGATGGACGGACGGACGGATGGGTGGACGAACGGACGGACAGATGGGTGGATGGACGGACGGACGGATGGGTGGATGGACGGACGGATGGGTGGACGGACGGACGGATGGGTGGACGAACGGACGGACAGATGGGTGGATGGACAGACGGACGGATGGGTGGATGGACGGACGGACGGATGGGTGGATGGACGGATGGACGGATGGGTGGATGGAGGGATTGCTGGATAGAGGCTTGATTTGCATTGAATCTCTACTACATCGGTATTGGTCAAAATGAAGCTTTACCTATTTATATTGTTGTGGCCATTCAAAATCAGGAAACATGAGGTTCTTGAAACCATCCCCAAAATGACCTCGACAACACACATTTGCGTGGCCGAGGTGCACATGAGCAGATTGCCGTATTGACAGCTGACAGTCAGCTCCTGAAACCCATGGCCACGTTGATCCACGACGAATGTAGCGTCGACATCAACGACCAACGTTTCGTCTTCGAAGCCTGACGATCACCGGTGGGGAGTTGGTGGGGGGCAAGGGATACCCATGGGATACCAATGGCCAATGATGTTCAACAAGGAATACCAACACTCATTCAAGAGGCGTACATGGCGCCATGGGGTACCCAATTTTCAGTCCCAAATAAAGAGCTGATCAGTTCGTTTGCTTCCAACTCAATCTCTGTAGTGATTGCATATTCATGAACATTGGTTGGACAAGACCCTACCACGGTGCTGCACTGTACCACATAGTAACTGGTCACATTGAATGTACCGCGCATGCAAAAGGCCGCCAGGCCATTTCAAGAAATGGGATTGGAATCCCATTTTGTCTCATTTTGCCACCAGCAACTCCCTTTCGATATACTTAGTAGTTTTCTATGGCGTGATTTTCAGCCCAAAAATCAACGCTTCACTGAGGTGGGTTGCGAAGATATCCCAGGCTTCCAACAGATCTCCGCCGGGCAACACGAGGACGCAGCGAAAATGGAGGCGGGGCTCGTGGCGAAGGCGACCAAAGTCCTGGAAGAAAATCCCAAGGCGCACAGATTGACACATCAGGAGGGAGGGATGGAGTTCGAGACATTTTTGGAGGGGAAGATGGCGGATGAAAAATCGTGTATGGAAATCCTGACAACCCCCAGAACGGTCATATACATAGTCTGTATTGATTCTGTATGTATTCATGTTAATGTCAGGATAATTATCATGTACCAGTGCAAAATAAAGGGTGCGCTATGTGTTCGGACAAACCCATGTCCTCATCTTCTAACCATCGCTGTCAACCAAGGTCAGTGTGACCTGCAATCCATGTTGGTTGGTAGTTGCAGTCAGTAGTTGAAAGTCAATTTTATCATTTTTTTGCCATGATTCCAGTTCAAATGAATCCATAAATGATCATGTCTTCTTGATTCTTGATGAAACTGCCGAAAGATTCTCTTCTTATCCTTCCAAAGTTTTTTGTCCTTGTCCAGTAGTATTGGACCCTTGCGCCTCAAGTGGCTGATGTGTATATACATGTCAATGTATATATATATATATATATTGGGTCAAGCCCATGGCCTGTAACAGTCGGAAAATGGATTTCCTATGAAAACCTCTTCAAAAGGAGCACAAGGAATTTCA
>BGPT01000111.1:44670-65603 GCA_003297045.1 Symbiodinium sp. clade C Y103
TTGTGGGTTCTACCCCCTAATACTAAAAACTAGTTCACCCCGGGGTGCTTAGTATTAGGGGGTCCCCCAAATCCAATTTTTTGCAACGTATTAATTGCGGTTTAAATTGAGATTTAATTGATTTTGAAATCGAGAAAAATAGTTTTTAATATTAAGGTCTGGCGCTTACTATTAGGGTCCCCCTAATAATAAATACCCCCCTAATACTGAAAACTACCTCAGGTGTTTAGTATTAGGGGGGGGGGTTTAGTATTAGGGGGAAAGGATTAATTAATGATGTTGGGTCAAACAAGGATAATATGAAGTCTGTTTGATATGAAATTCATGGTATGTAAACCGAGATTTTTTCTGCTCAAAAAGCTTCCCGTTTCCATCTGCTGCCGAGGTGATCATGTCTTCATTGGCCACGTTGCCCGCCATCACGGCATCCTACACCAAAAATGAACAGGTGGCCATTTTCACCGCCAACGGCCAGTCGTTGCTGGGTATCTTTGGCTGGGAAAGTGGATTCTGGGATTTGATTCATCCGAATGGGGATCTAACCTGGAGGAAACAACTAAAAGGGGCATCTATGATATCTGTTTTTTTCCTCAAAAGGTGGACATAAGACACAGATTGTGGGTATTTCATGTTATTTCAATGGGGAGGATGATGAGAAACAGTTCAAATTTGGGGTCATTACCTCATTTTGAGATAGACCCGATGGGGAGGCGGCAGAAGTGTGAAGCTGGGCAATGCAATGTACTCTAAAAACGTTGGGGAAATCGCCCCAGTTTTTGTTGCAAGTCTTACTCGTGCTTAGCAGGGAATGGGGGAATGACCTATAATAACCATTAATAATCATCCCATTCCCCCATTCCCTACTAAGCACCAGTAAGTAGTTAATGCCAAGTAATTTGATGATTTTTCTGCGTTGGGTGATGCAGGCATGGAGCAACTTATCAAGGCTGAGTGCGGCGTGGATGTGAAGGAGACACCACTGGGATGGGTGGAGTTGTTGGTTTTTGGATGGTGGGTGGGTTACTAACCATAGGATACTTGTGTTATTCTTGTGTTTATATGTGTATATTATGTACATGAATATGTATATAATAGGCATATTCTATAGTCTTTGCAACAAGTAAAAAACATGTTCCTAAAAAACAAGCAAAACATCCAGACAAGACCACAACAATAGCAACAGCAACCAAAACATCCACTATCTCTGACGTGGATGCAGTTCAACCATATACATGAGTGAACTACATACTCTTGATAAACCATGTATATATATATACATGTATGTAGGTACACCCGAAATTGTTGGTTGTACACCACTCACATACTAAAGCATGTACCCCTAAAAATAAAGTTGTTGACACCCACCCCCCGCACCCGGATTCTACTACCCATGGATCAAAAACACAATATGCCATCTATGCCCATTTTATGGCCATTGAATAGTTGTATACACCCATGTGTTTAATAAATACCCCGATCTTATTGGTTAAATCCCTTTCTGAATCAGGTTAATTGTTAAATCCCAAAGTTGATGCTTACATTCCAATGTGTTTCATGGTTTGATCCGCTATGGTTTATCCTTAAATCCACATTGTTCCTTGTTTTTTGGTGCATCTCAGGACAAGCGATACATCTTTGTGGGCTGTGAGGAAGTACCGGGCTTTGAAGCTGTGGCCCTGGGACAAAAGGTGGATGCGACTTAGCTGCAGGGGGGGAAACCAGGGAACATGTGATAATTCAGGGGATTCAATGACTTGAGCAAGGAAAAAACATGGGGATTCAATATGTAATACCATCAGAAATTTGAATCCATCCGTAAAAAAGATGAAATTTGACCAACCTACTATGGTGCATGATGGCCACAAGGGAAGGATTTGGAAAATTTTACCTCTTTTTTTACCCAAGGTTTGCCTCTTGTACCTGGGGTATTGGGAGCAAACCGACTAAGGGGGATTCAATGATTTCACCAGGAAAGATATGGTGATTTGATACGATGTCATGGATTTAAGCCAAAAAGAATATCATTGGTATACATAAATGAGACATAAATGGGTATAGAATTCCTAGAATATCATGGTTTAACATGTCCAAGCCTGAATTTTCACCATGAGGATGACTCACCCATTGGGATTTCAACGGAATGGGATGCCCAACCTAGTCCTGGGGTTGCAACTACCAAGGGACCACAGTCCCCGGAAGATCCAAGTGGAGCATAGTTTGTTCGGGGCTTCAACCACCAAAAGCTCTTAGATAGCGATATTTGTGATATCTGTGATCATCCGATCAGACCAACTGTTGG
This sequence comes from Symbiodinium sp. clade C Y103, assembly GCA_003297045.1. Classification (NCBI taxonomy): domain Eukaryota; class Dinophyceae; order Suessiales; family Symbiodiniaceae; genus Cladocopium; species Cladocopium sp. clade C. Next base: position 46,970 of record BGPT01000111.1, read on the forward strand.
TGGAATGGTGGAATGTGGGCGATAGACACGCCCTAGGACGACCATCCTGTCAGTAGTTAGTACCTGCAGAACACCACACTTGCCAAGCTTTAGGTGAGAAAGGTCACTCCTGGAATCGTGAAGAAAGCGCAGGAGATCTTGTCGAAACATCCGCAGGCCGAGTGGGTGACATCTTGTGGGGAATGGATATGCAGGGGTTGTCATGGAAATCGCAAGAAAAGCTAGTCTGAAGTCTGGGAATCAAGATGAACCAAGTACTTTATACTTTATAGCATTTTGATAAATAATCATGCCCCCAAAGGACATCACCATAAATGTCCTGGCAGTCCTGGGAGGGCCCGATCTGAACCTGCTTCAAGTCACAACCATAACATCACTTCAGCTTCAGATGAACAGAACACGTCGAGGGAAACCCCCAAATTTCCACCCGGAGCATCCAGGTCCGGGCGATCCTCATGGAATGCACCGAGCTACCCCCCTACTCCGATGCTGTGCGGCACGTCTGCGGTGTGCCGGTCTTTGATGCGATCACGGCCTGTGATTTTTACATCGCCAGCCATGTGGAGCATCCCATGATGAAGGTGTGAATCCATGGAAGTTTCAGGGTACCCTCCAACAGGTATCCCCCACAATAGAGGTGTAATACGGTATATAAACCCCAGAAACATAAGGGTTGATAGGGGGGAAAAATAACCCCTACATAAGGCCTCGCTTTGTTGGGGGTGACCTTTGGATGTGTACACTTGGATTCCCTGAAAATCAATAGCAGGGAGATGCCAGGTGCAATCGGCCAGCGGGTTTTGAATCCTGGCCGCTGAAATTGATGTGTCAAAAAATGGGGTACCCCCCCAAAGTGCAATTCCAAGGAAATTTGGGGGTATCCTATATTGAGACCAACCCGACTAGTTCCGAATTCGTTTCGCAGCTCCGAGTGCGGCAAAGATCTGCGGGAAAAATCTTGCAACGACAGTGGAGATCAGCCTTTGCTGCAGTCTGATTTGAACTTTGTCGACGGATGATTCCTTTGGGCGCAATTTCGGCTGAGGAAACCTCCTGAAGGGAGATCCACCAGCCTGAATGGCAGCTTTTTGTCTATGATGTCAGCAAGATTTAAGTCATGATTTTGACAGAGCAACAGGCCAAAATTTAAACTCTGTGTGTTTGTGGGCAAGAACAAGCAATTTTGCTGAACCGTTTGTACACCAGAGTGTCTTATCCTGTATGCAGTATACAGACAACAATACATAATACAACACGCACACAGACACCTACACGCACAGTATAGTACATATACATACTATACATCACTGTAGACATATGCAACACCTTTCAAAAGCACTTTTGGAGTCTTGGTCATTTGCGCGGGGCCATGCTGTCATGAACCCGTGGATCTTGAAGGATGGAATACAGTCTACGCTTTGCAGGCCAGTGCCACAAATTGTCGGGCAACCATTCTCCCACAAGATGATGATCCCACTTGGCTTTCATATTTTCGATGGGTGATGAAAAACAATCAATCATTCTGAGAAGTGGTTGAAGGGAAAATTTACAGGAAACTCTTTCTATCTATCTATATCTATCTATACATCTATTTATATAGATTTCCCGTGTTTTCCAGGCCTAGGCGCCTGTGGGGCGCTGATGACCATGGCCCTCAGCATCTTTGGCCTCTTTGTACCGTGGCTCAATGCATCAAATATGGAAAGCTGGGAAATCCACCGTTTTTGAATGGGAAAATCTATGAATGGGGGATTTTCCAGCAAACCATGTTTGACTACCGGAGGATATAATATAGGGGCGATGGGGGGTCAACAACTCCGTAGAATTGTGACCTGGTCCCATGCATTTCCATGACATTGCAGAAGAAGTTTTTGGGTTCAATGAGAGCATGATCAATAGAAATTTGGATCATGATTTTGCTTTTTTGTTGCAGGGGGTACTTAGGAGATCTCATAATATATATATATATATACATATTTTTTTCTCTCGGCCTTTTGTGACTTGCGTCGCGGCTCAAGCAGTAAATTCGATCACGCGGTTTTCAACCAGCGTAGTCCCTGCCAATCGTCGAGGAGAATGTGGACACGGTCATGTCCCGACAGACGGCTAGGAACTCTTCGTCAACTGCCTCGGCTGCACAAAGAGGCAATGAAGTGACGGCATGACAAAATTGTTCGGCTAGAGCTTGGCTCATAGCCGGTGGATACTCCTTCAAACTGCTCGTGGCCCACTGCCCGGAAGATGTGCGGCCGATGGAGCCTCCCTGAGGGTTGTCCTTCGTGATCTGATGGCGAACAATCGAACGACTCAGGCCGGGCAAGTTCAAGACCATCAGATTGGTGGGTTTCATCGAGGCTGCACCAAGGAGTCCTTGGCTCAGGGACAGGAGCTCCACATCGGGAAGCGAGCACAGCAATTGAAAGAGTGGCAATCGCCAAATGGAGGCGAGTTCTGCTTCGGCAGGTTCCTTGGGGTGCTCGATGACTGCAAATCCTCCAATACAGTACAAGCGCAGGAAGGCGGCCGCAGAGAAACAGAGTAAAAGATTGCCCACGTCAATCTGCTCCAATTCTCGCAAGCGCAAATGCGCAATCCCCCACAGCTCAGCTGCCGTGCGTATAACACGGGGTGCAAAAGGCTTGGCGTCCTTGACCTGCACACCACGCGCTCTTGACCATGTTTCACACGGTGGACCGGCCAGCATGGCCAGGATCCAACCCTTCTCAATGCCAGCATACCAAAAGTGACGAACTGCCTCGGAGGAAATGTCGCCACGAATGCAGTCAACTACTATATCCAGAGAAACGGTGTGCACCACAATCCCGGAAGTGTCAATGGCAGCCAACATCTGATCTAAGAAGAATTGAAAATCTCCCGCTCGTCTACGGCCCGAGAAGGCGTGTAAAACGACACGATGTACGCCAAAGCAGCGTGGTGTTGGGTCTGGTAGCGGAGCACGTCCATGAAGACACTGCCATTCCAAGGTCTCCAAAACCTCCTCGAAGGTGGGCCTTGACGAAGTCAAAGACGCTTCACGCAAAAAGGGCCAGGCCGAAGGATGCATGTGATCGTCAATGATCCGCAGCAGAGCCTCCAAGCCAAGACGTGCAACTGCTTCATCCTGCGCATTCTCAATGAAGGTCACTCGCAGAGCTGCCAGTGTAGAAGTCGTCCAGGACCAAGAAATAGGCCGTGAGGTAGTGCAACTGCGAATGCAAAGCCCGAACTCCTCCACATACTGCATGTCCAAAATAGCGTCGCAAAGATCCGAAACCAAAGGCCAATGCACGTACTCAAAGTCCCTGAGCGGAGCTCCTTCTGGAAGAGGTCCAAGAGCTCGAAGGGGTGGAAGAAGACGGTCATGTCGAGCTGCAAGGGCACCATCCTCAGCAGACCCACTGCCAGGTTGTGGGGAGAAACGCACTCCACCTCCAACAAGTCGTTGCCGGCAGACATGGGAGTGCAACAGGTGGGCTTTCAACTTCGTGGCAGTGTGGTATTCCTTCAGGCAGCACAAACATTGAGTGCCCTGAAAAAGAGTACGGACAGGATTCACCCGTTGATGTACCTTATTCATATGAGCTCCTTCACCTCCTCGACTCTTGAAACGTAGCTGGCATTGCATACATCCAAAAATCTGGGCTGGTTCAGGAACAGCAGCGGGAGCAGGCTTAGAAGGAAACTCAAAACCATGGTCTACTGCAAAGGATAGAAGTTCACGGTGGAAGCCAACCAGGCGTTGCTCTTTGGCGCGCTGACGACAGGCATGTAGACCACCTCTACGGATAAGCCTCTTCCAGTAGCTGCGGTGGTTCTGCGCAATGAATAGCCATTCCTCAATGTGGTCAGTGGGGTCATGAAGATGCGTAGCGCCCTGCAGTTGGAACCAAAGCCACTGAAGATCTTCTTCAAGCATCGTTTTCCAAACCTGGTCAGCATTGAGGAGGCCCCAGTCGACAAGCCCCTGACAAGCCAGCAATGTGCCCAAATAGCGAAGGCGTTGGATGCGAAGAAGCTCTGAAGGAGCTGGAAGCCCCGTTTCTAACAGAATCTGCTCATCGGAAAGGTGACAATCTCCCCGATGTGGTAGAAGACGGCGAAATAGTCTCATCAATGCCGAGTGCAGATAAGTCTTGGTGTGCTGATCGGCGATCACCCAAGACTCTGTTCCGTAAAGAAACTTGCTCAGTACAAGGCATTGGAAAAGCTCGACCTTCTTCTCAAGCTTGATGGCAGGATTTCGAAACAACACTCTGCGATGCTCCTTGAAAGCTGCGTGGGCGAGCCCCAGTCGACGTCGAATCTCTGCACGAAGGTCACCACTGTGATGTACCGTGCATCCCAAATGGGTGTACGATGAGACAACTCGAACTTCATGGGCATGGTACTCCCCCACAATATGTAAGGTACGACTGGATGTAGGACCATAGAGTGCCACTTTGTGCGAGCGCGAACCGGCTCCTCGAAACGAAAACAACGCCTCTGTCTTGCCAGGAGCCAGGTTTGGCGTCATGGCATGAGCCAAGCAGTGATCAAGCAAAGCGCCTGTGGCAAACTTGGTCTTCTGCACGAGCTGCTCACAGGTATCAGCGCTGAAGGCAAGGCAGAGGTCGTCCATCCAGCATGGTCCCATGAAGACCGTGGGAGCTGCCTCTGTGGTGACATCCCTCGCAAACAAGGCTGGACCAGAGTCGGTGGGGTATGTGTCGAAGGTCGCATCACCCCCTACGGCATCTTGAAAGTCAGCAAGGACACGCGACCAGAGGTACCCGAAGATGACATCCGCAAACGCATCGCCCGGTCTCGTTCCAACAGTGGTTCGACATTGATCAGCTTGTTGACCGAGATGCCAATGGGTATCCAGATGCAGGGCCTGTATGGCTTTGCTAAGATGTGCAGGAAGTGCAGCACGTGTGGTAGCGCATGGAGCCTGCAAGTGGACCTTCAAGTCTGCCAAGATAGAAGGACCAAGTCCAAGGCGTTGTGCCAAGCTGGCCAGAGCTTCGTCGGAGCAATGGCCTTCAACTGCTAATGGCCGGACAACTCTGTAAAAGGCCTCGCTGAGGTCTAAGAACAGAAATGCTGCTGGTCGTTGATGTGACACATGGCCCCTCAGGAAAGCACGAGCTGCATGAACACCCAGATTCACAGGTGCCCTTCTCTGGCCTCCGATTTGTTGTCGGCGAAGGTACAGCTCATAAACGGTGGCCTGTTGCAAACGCAGAGCTCGATGGACACACTTCCCGACATGGGATGAAATGAGTATAGACCTGTAGGCCTCACACTTGGTCTTGTCCAGCTTGCGCTTCCAGATGGGGACTAGACGTCCCCCTTTGTGTTGGAGCGGTTCCTGTCCATGAAGCAGGGTCTTCAACATCAGGGGGTAGACACCTCTTGCCATTCTCGCAGGCCGTCCACAGCATATCTCAGCCGGAACATGGTCCGGACCCGTAGCTTTTCCCGGTGAGACTTGTCTGAAAGCTGCTTCAAGGGCAGCAAGAGATGGGAGCTCAGTGACCTCATAGTCAAAGGCAGCAGCCCGAAGATCACGAAGATTGGAGAGCCAGAGATGTCGTTGTTCTGGAACAGTAACTCGATGTCCCCCCTCCATTTTGCAAAAGAAGTCCACCCATCGGTCAAGAGCTTCTTCAGGAGTTGCACAGACTCTGCCGTCTTCATTCTGAACTTGCGGAAGTGGTGCCAATCCTTGTTTCAGCAAGTTACTCGAACCAAGCAGTGGTCGTAGTGAATGAAGAATACACGAGGCAGAGGCATTCACAGGGAGGGCCTTCATGTGTTCTGCGACTGCTCCATGTTTGGCAGCTTTGAGAGCAAGTTTGAGTTGCCTGGACGTTTGTCGGTACTCAACAAAGCAGCGCAGGTTGCGACATCTCAAAGTCATGCCGAAGGCAATGGCAGGGTGTAGATGAACATGACCCAAGCCTCTCCAGGCTGACATGCAGATTGAGAGTAATTCTCGACGTTGAAGTTTGCGCTGATCATGGAGTCGCTGTCGTAGTTGTAATTTGTATGACCGCAAGTTCCAGATCTCTGGCGTGATGAAAGACTTCTTGGGGCCGCCCCTCTTGGGTGGGCACAATCGTCTCAAGTCGATCAAGGTAGCATGGTTGAAATCTGCAGTCTGAGTCTCTACATCTGTGCGCCAGGGCTGGGGTCTTCAACTGCTCAAGAAAGACGTCAGGTCGACCTGCCGGATGGAGGAACGGTCGAACCTTATAGGGCAGCCACTCTTGCTGGTCTGTGATCTGGCCGTTGTAAACGTCCATCTGAGCTCTACAGCAAGTGGTGCATGATCAGGCTGGTCGTTGCCCAAGTCAAAGGCCGTCAACAACTGCGAATGCGTACAGTAGGGCACAAAGTCCACGGGTACTGCAATGTAGTCCAGACAATGACCAGATGATCCATCAAGGCTTGTCCATGTATGAAGTCCTCCTTGATGTATGGCAGTTGTCTGGGGCAGGGCCAGGTTGAGGTCCTCGAGAAAAGCTCGCCAGAGAGGAGTGGACCTGCTGGAGTCCAAGCCTGTCTGAAACACCGCAACATTGTCCGCCTCTCCCGGTGCTGCATTGGCGTCGATCATGACAAAGAGTGGGACCTGTCCAGCATGTGTCAGCAGAAGCTGCGTGGTCGTTTGCCACCATTGTGAACGTTCCTGCTCAGGCCTTCCACTGTGTGGAGCATGGCCAACTACGGCCAGCACATCAAAAAATGGCGCGGTGATCCGGGCCAAAAGTAGTCTGGGTGTCGCCTCAAGGACCTGAACATGAGAAGGTTGCAAGAGAAGAGGTTTCTGGCCAGCATAACCATAAGGCTGGTTCAGATTGATCCATTACTCGACTCCACCTTGTCCTTTGACAGCTCCAGAGCAGAAGCGTTGCACATTGCCATGTCTGCAGCTACCTGCAGGCGTCCGTGCTTCTTGAAGGCCACCAAAGATGAGCGCATGAGCCTGGAACGGTTCAACCAAATAGCCAAGCTTGCCCGCAAAGCCGTCAGGGCGTGAATACATAGACAAGACATTGGCGGTACAGAAGCTTGGGGTGAGCTGAACCTGAAGCCACTCGGTGTCAACAATTGCTGGAACTTCACCCCCATCTGATGTAGATTCCGGAGGTAGGTCAGGAGGATGTGCATCAAAGTGGTCATCATGAAATGGTGGACAACCAAAGGCTTCACCAAAAATCATCCACAAATAAGGGAGTTTGTCTCGCCAAAGGGTCATATTCAGTGGTGGCCGGGGCAAAAAGTGGCTTCGCTGTGCTTCCGACTTGGCTGCAAAATCCGTGAAGTCGTTGAACGGCTCTCCACTGTGGCCATAAATATGCTCAATCTCCAGATGTCCCTGTGGCAGAGCAGCTTCCAGAAGTTGGTAGGCTCCCCGGAGGCAAAGGAAAGTGTCCTCAAGATGGTCAGTGCCTGTGATGCCAACCGCCTGGTTGCAGCTCAGTTGCGAATCACTTCTAAAGAGTGTAGGCGTGCAACTGTTGATCCCGACTCGCCACAAAAGTGCCCAAGTGAGTCCTTCACGCTCAGCAACTGTGGCTCCAGTGTGTGAGGCTCCCAAATAAAAGGGGCTACTGGCATTGTAGCGGACCTGTTGAGCTGTCCAGCCCACTAAAAATAATTGAGATGGTTGGGAGGAGGTCTGATAGATTTCAGCCAGGACGATCATCGCCCAGGCATCTGGCACACCTTGCTCCTCAATCCATTCAACAGATCGATGATTCTGATGCCCTTGCGAAGAACCGTCCACGTAGACAATGTATCTGTCCGGGATCTGATCAGCAAGAACTGGAAGATGAACAAGAAATTCAAAGAGATTCAGATCCAATCCAATGTCATCGAAGTTGGTGTGAAGAAGTCCGGCAGAACTGTCAAAGAGTTGCCGTAGATCTGCTGCGGTAACTCCGAGGCGCAATACACAAGATGGTAGTGCAGACTCAGCACGAGCAGAGGGCGCAAACATTGGTCTTCCATCACCGAGAGGCATCGGGGCAGGCCAAACCGGTGTGGGTCGAGCTGGTTTACCCTCAATGGCAATTTGTCCCTCTGGTTGCTCAAAAAGGATCACCTGAACACTGTGCCCGAGCTGGAACTTGTCAACAATAACAGCTCTCCAAAAGCCGACTTTGTAGAGGAATCGCATGTGTTCAGTGTCCGACATAACTGAGCCAGGATGGGTGACATGGTAGGGACCAATGATCTGGTCAGCGCCCAAGGAGATGTAGATGGATGTATCCTTCAAAGTGGCCAGGACAGCATTATGGAGACATAGTGCATCACCGGAAGTGGCAAACCAGAGGACCTCACAATCATGCCCCCAAAGTCCGAGCTCTTCTTGAATGTCCGAGCGTCCACCTGGGAAAGCAATTTCAATGTAGGATGGTAGTAAGGGAGCTTCAGCCCACAGACTGTGAACCCTCACAGCTTGGGTGGGGGTCGCAGAGCAGGGCCGAAGTGTGTGAGCCACCGGCACTCCTGTTAGGCGCTCCTGCTCATTCTGTGAGGATCTCTCTGGGACTAAAGAGTCCAGAAGCAATGTCTTACGAGATCTGACAGCAGATGTCTGCAAGAATGATGCAGAGCTGTCTGGCTCATCCTTGTCAAAGGCAGGCTCCTGTCGAGTTCCGATGGCTGCAGTACTGCTGCTGGCCGGCTCATGCCGTGGTCGTTCAGGTAGTTGATTGGCAATGATGAAGAGAGAATAACCATCACGCAAAGGTAGATGGTGTGTTCCACGAAGTTCAAAATCTCCCCACCAAACCATGCAATCGACTGTACTGTGTTGAACACAATCAGCAAGGAGTTGAGTGGTATGCAGCACTTGGTCCTTTGTGACGCGTGGCTGAATGATGTCAACGTGCTGCTGAAGCCCGAGACTGGGTCTTCTGGCATCAAAGATGGAAAAGTGAATGCTGCGTACAGCTGCCACAGGTTGCTGTACAAGTAGAACATGTGGTTGTATATCATTGTCCCAGATGTTGGCCCTGGGTTGAGGCTGCAGCATGTAGAAGTGAAGAAGTTGGTCGGGGTCAACGCGGTCATCCCATGCTTCCGCAATGTGGTCAAGCCAAGCACCAATGTCTTGCAGTAGGCGTACTGGACGAGATGTAGTGCATTTTGGCCATGTACCCGGGTTCGAAAACCAGGTGGTGATGTACAAAACCCTTCCTTCCTCTTCAAGCTCGGCTGCGGCATATAGATTCCAAATCTCTCGCAATGTGTCAAGACATTCTCGATGATCACCAAGTCGGAGTTCTGGACGCCCTTGTTCATCTTGTCCATCAAGAGCGGTCGTGAAACATTGTCCGTCAACAACATCATCATCCCCCAATTTGGCACTAAGAACAGGAGGAGAGGAACTGGCCAATTGAAGGAGAGAATGATCGCTGTGATCAAGGAGTTGCTCTTCACAAATGCCAGAATCATCCAAGACCAGGGACAGTGGCCGACAGTTAAAAGCCATCCTGCTGTCTGTTAGGCGCTCACTGTCTCCAGTGCTTGGCGTTGTGGTACTGGTAATGGTAGCATGTCGTTGAAGAAGAGAAAACCCAGGTGTTGGGTGTGGTACGGTATCATTTTCTTGTGGTGGGTCGCTACGTGGGCGTACTCTGGCTTCAAGGCTGAGTCCATTGATTCCCTCCAGTGGTCTGTTGAGCTGAAGCTGCTGTTGATCATGCCAAAGGTCACAGTGGAGATCACCGCGAGGATGACAGCATCGCTCATAGATGCCAAGTCCACGTAGGATGTGTTCGACATGGATCTGCGCTAATGTGGAGATGGCAACCTGTAGTGCTGGGCCCTCATGGGTACTGTTCTGGTCAAACAGAGAGAGAACACTAGTTGCAACAGCCAGATGACGATGCCGAACAAGAAGGACATGACAAAGAACTACTTGTCCATATGTCGGAGGGGATGGTGTAACGATGAAGTAGTCAATCCAATCATCGTCAGAGACATAGTCTCTCCATTCTTGTCTCAAAGCAGCCTCCCATGTGTCGTACATCATAGTGAGTCTAACATGCCGTGGACGGTGACAAGCTCGAAGGTTGGAGTCTTGATGGTCTACAAACCATGTTCTGACTACAGCAGGTACTGATGACTCAGAGCGCACTGCAGTCTCACGATCCCAATGGGCATGAAGATCTTGTACAATGCCCGGCATGACCGAGATGTCCGGCAGGTTCAAATCAGGTACATTGCCAGGAAAATGACTGGGAGCGGCCATTGTCGTGACAAAGTCTTCTGACTGCAGGAAGGTGTCAAACGCTGCTTGCAGTGGCGTGTACTCAATCACGACGGCAAGATGTAGTCCATGATAAACTGGTATGTTAGCAACATCATCAAGCTCACGGTCACCAATATATGCCCTGCAAGCATAGTCAGGATGTTCACACAGGACGGTGAGATCATTGTGATGAATCAGCTCTTGAAGATGGATGACATTGGGAATGAGCTGAGCAAATCTGTCTTGGAGCGCACCATCAACCGAAGCCCACGAGGAACTCAAAAGACTAGCTTTTTCGCCAGGATGTACCGATTGTAGGACAATCAAATGGCCACCATGTCGGGTATGTGGTACTGCTGGGTGAACTATTGCGAGTTCAAGTGGTACATGTGGACTGACACGATCTTGCCAAACTTGGCGAAGCTTGTCAATCCACGAATCCACATCAGCATCCAATGCGACCATTCGTGAGTAACTACATCGTGGAAACCCCAAACTATTGAGGTACCAAGATTCGAAAAGCATCACAGGTTCATTCTGCAGTCCTCTGGTGCGTAAAGCTGGGCGGTTCCACAACTCCCACAAAGGATCAGTGCGGAGTCGGGGGGCTGCAGTAGTGTCACGAATACGGATCAAGGCCTGAGGCTCCTCTGTGTCATGGACACATGTATCAATTCTCGCATGACGAACCACATCTTCGTCAGTGATCTTCCAGTGCACTAATGCCAGTTGAGTGAGGGAGGAGGTCTCGTGATCCAGGAAGTCAAGCATGTCCTCTTGTTCGAGGAATTCTTCTGGCATCAGATATTCTCCCGTTTCACAGATTGCTTGTTCAGGATGCGCTGGTACTGCAAGTCGAAGATAACTACCATGATCAAGCTGCAGAGGATCAGCGTGTACAGAAACATATTGCTTGTCATGCCACAGCCAGCATCTGTCTGGCGCTGCACTGCAATGACCATCGTATCCAATGAGCCGGATTGTGGAGTCTCGGTTGGACCTTTGTGGCATCCATTTGACTTTGCGTTCAAGCAGCGAAGCTGGTCCTGATAGATCCATCTTGTACTCAACATCAATGAGACACAGGCGCATGAAATGCGCTGGAGGATGATCTGCTTGGCGTTGAAGAAGAAGACATCTACGATGTTGATGCAGAATATCTTCAGGGCAATGCAGGATGGTGTGCACAGAGACAATATCATCATATTCAATGTGAAAAGCTTGTGCAACTCGTCGATAAAGTTCTTCTCCATCATGCCATGGAACGTCAACTTCAAGTGTCTCTTGACCTAGTGCAAAAACAAAGCAAAGGTGCCATTCCTCAGCTTGTTGATGTAGGTGGCTGGTACTTGAAGATGAAGATGCCATGTCAGTACGAAGGCGTGATGTCGCCAGCCGGATTGTGGTAGTTGAGTCTCATGAGAGGCGATCTCGCCATGAGATGAGATTCATCGTGAGGTTCTTCTGGTGGCCCTGGTGCAACGTCAGGAGTCTCTGGTGCATCATCAGGGAAATGAAATTGTGGAAAGTTGGCATTCACCGCTGCGATGTTCTCCAGCACTCTGCGTTCCCATTCCTCCTCAGGCATGGCCATTGGGACTCTCACGACAAGACCAAGTCCATCGTGACATCTGATGGGTCTGTGTCTGGGGAACGTGTGTCTACCTGCACGAACTGTGCAAGGCCCCAAGTTTTGCCGATCGAGTTCAGCGCAAGCTTCTGCAGTGTCAGCATGTCGTAGAACTGCATCATAGGCGGTGTGGAAGGGGAGTGAGTGCGCAACTTCATGAATGCGATGCCCTTCCAATCGATCGAAAACTGCTGTTGTGAGGACTGCTGCTTGTTCAACGACTGGGTGCTGAACTACCAAAACCACACCAACGGTCCCTTGAGTGACTGAAAGAGGAGGTTCAGGTCGAACTAGATGCAGGCTAAAATCTGAAAGCTCATCAAAGAAATCATGCCATACTTCTCGAACCAAATTTTGCCATTGATGGTACTCTCTGGTGAGTCGCAATGGTCTGTTCTGTTCTTGGCGTGGGCAGGTTTCATGGCTCAGATAATATGACTCAACATATACGACTGGACCTTCTTCCAGGAGCTCTGTTGCACCTTCTTCTTGCAAAAGGTCCCACAACTCAGCTACCCATGAGGGGAAGTGATGTAGTGGTTGTCGTTGATCTCTTGGTCGATCCCCAGAAGCATCTGAATGGTCAGAGAATACTGGAGGATCCCTCAAATTTGGCACCTCGTTGAGGTCTGGCCTGTGCGAGTCAATGGAGTCTTGTGGATCATCTTCTCTAACATCCAGAACTTCGTCAAGAATGCGAGGATGAACTTGAGGACTTCGACAAAGACCCAATTCATGTAGATCACGTTCGGGAACAGGAAACTTGAGATCATTGAGATACGGCTGGAAGAAGACCGCATCTAAGCTTGACGACAAAAAGTCCAGAGCAAGAGAGTGCTCGAGTAAGCAAGCTCTGGTTTGTGCCGTCCAGGGGTCGATGTAGTCCCTTTCCTGTGTCACTGAATGCTGTGGGGGAACAGTCCAATCAAACAAACCCCATTTGTTGGATGCCACAGCTTGTTCTGAAGGTTGAAGAAGTTTGCATGTAGATCTTGTCCATTGCCCCTGCGGATAGACATTGTACACCGTAGGCCAAAAGGACAATCGGCGGAATCGCCGAGACACTCGCCCGTCCCCTTTCCAGTTGTTTACGCACAGAGCGTCAAACACACTGGCCTCCCCATTGGACGCGTGAAGGGTCCGGGCTAATCGGAGTCCCGTTGTTTCTTGTCCGGCTGCTCCGTGAGGTCGATGGAGTCTCCTTCCATAGAGCGGACTGCCAAGGTGCGTTTTGACATCTTCTCCTCTATGGTCTCTCTGACTCTTTGGACAGCACCTTTCAGGTCTGTCTTCAACTGACAAAACTGTGGTTGCTCGGCCACATTGTCCATGTCGTCTATCTGCATTGTCGCATCGAGTGCAGTCTGGCCTTCTTGCAATTCTCCTTTGGTCACTGTGCCCTCCATGGTACGGATGTGAATGGCATGGAGTTGACCACGGACTTGTTGCAGTTGGGCGGCAGCTTCCTTTCGCTTCTCTGCAAACTTGTTCTCGCCTTCCTCGTAGGAATCGATATGGGCTGTCCACATTTTGGTGGCCTTGTCCAAGTATTGAGTCCATTGAGAGCGAAATGCTTCCCACTGCTCCTCGATGTCGGATAGCTTCTTCTTTGCTGTTTTCACCGAAGAGACCAACTGATGGTAGCTCTTCGCATCGTCCTTGCGGACATGTGCTTCGACTGCAGCTAAGGCTTTTTTGACATCCTCTGATTGTTCGTCTTGTTGAGTTCGAACTTTGGATGCTAGGTTTCTCAAGGCAATGAGCTCTGCATCGTCCTTGTCCTTCTCGTTTCGCGCCTTGCCAAACGGTTGCATAGCCGGAGATGTCATGGCTAAAGAGGACGTTTGGGGCTCCTCCAGGAAAGGATGGGAAGGCGGCTGCATCCACTGAGCAGAAGGCGGCAAGTGCCCAAAGGCAGCTGCTCCACCTTTTTCTACTCCTTTGCCCTTGGACTTGCCTTTGTCGAAGCCTTTGTCTCCTTCTATGAATTGATCGGTCATCTGACCTTTGCCAGCTCTGCCACGAGCACTGTTGCTTCGTTGGCGAGGTGACTGTGTCCTCTTTCTCGGTGATCGGCTCTGTTGCGTGTGCCTCCATTGGGCTGCATCCTCCTCCCAAGGGGGTTCGGTCCACGAATCTGTCCACGATTGCGCATATCTCTGTGAGGAGCGCTTCTCCCTCTTGTTGTTCTTGTGGACGTAAGTCGTGTCGTTGCAGACATTCCAATGTCCGTGGCATCCTCCACAATGATTCATCATACCACTCACCATGCGGACACAATATTTGCATCTCCAGGGGTCCGGTTTGCTCGCCATAGTCGAGGCAATCTTGTGCAAAAATTTGCTGTCTCTGGAGTGATGCTGGTTCAGCGTCTGGAATATGACTCTCAGACGATGTGGAGAAAGATGTACAAATCCTCCTCGATGTAAAAACCAAGCACGACGAGCTTGTGCGCGCTTTCGTCGAAAAGTGCGCCTCTGTGTTGGAGTCGTGATTGGAGCCGATCAATTCGATGCCCTTGCAATGAATCAAAACCAAGAGCTGGAAGATGAGGCAAAATGCCGTGCTCATACACCTCAATACCCACGGTGTAGAGATAAAAATAGGAGAACTGTGCCAGAGGCCAAGCGAATGGCAGCTAAGGCGGAAAAATTAAATGAAGTGCAGTGTGGAAGACGATCAGGAGGAAGGAGAACAGACCAAAGTCAATGTTCAGGAAATCCAGGCTGTCGTTCCCAGTAGGCTCGATGTGGTAGTGCTTGTCGAAAAAGACACCCACAAAGAGCAATGGTGATATCGGTCTGCACTGTACCGATAGAGCACAAGGCAGCTGCTATTGCAAACCAGGCTGCCCGCGGGTCTATTGCGCCACCCGCTAAGGTTTTCGGGGCTATTCACCGTGCCCTGTGTGTCGCAAGGGGGGAAGATCTTCCTTGCGATCACACTTACAGCCGAAACCTTATATATACATATATATATATATACATATATATATATATATATACATATATATATGTATATATATACATATATATATATATATGTATATATATATATATATGCATATTCATCCATTGCTTTTTCATGAGTAGATCGTCATCTATAAATTGTCTATTTCAAGATGTGGGGGACTGGGTTGGATGCCACCTCTAGAGAACTGTCTATTTGAGATTGATCCATCAAATATGTGATGTTCCATGTTGTTCCTCTACCGATACGATGAACCCATGACTTTGTCCATTTCAGTCCTGTATTTCATGGTTATTGAAGAATTGGCAAAATGGGTACGAGTCAAAATCCTGGCATCCTTATTTTCACACCAAAATAGCTACGTACATGGATGTTCATCCCCTAAAATGTGGCTAAAATCACAGGTTTTGATCCCCAAATGATGATTTTCTGAGGGAAAAAATGCTGATGTTTCTTCACCCTGGCGGCTCAGTTGCCTTGGTGGACAACCTCTGAACCCGATGAGCTCGCACCGATCATTACGGAGGTTGGAAAGCACCACTGGGAGTGTTTCTCTGTGTAAAACAACGGGAGCAAGGGCCAAAATATGCCTAGCAGATTATACTTACTGGTACTTCAAGTGGTTGAGGATTGCAAAAGAAATGCCACTGCTGATGGTTATGATAGCCATCAAAATTTTTGGTTCAATCAAGACTGGGTGGATTCAGCGACAACCATGAACGGGTAAAACCAAAAATGATGGCGTGGTGGCAACAGCTATTAAACATGGGGATCTGAACCAAGCAACGAAATTCTCTTTTGCCCCCTAAATGGTTCATTTTGATAGTCAGGACTGGGGTTCAACTGACTGCTTGAATGAAAGTCATCAATTCATCCAATGTGATCCAGGGTCCTGCAAAGTGAAATGGTGGTGAGAAATTTCGGGCCAAATTCACCCAGTGGGACGTTTTCTGGATTTTTGCAAAAAGCTCTGCCAGACATTCAACCGGGTCTCTCCAAATGTTTGGAAAAACATCCAAAATCTCATGGTTGATCATCATTTTCCACATTAAAATTGGCATGATTTGAGGATAAATCCACCAATTCGGGGACGAAGCCAAATGAATCTCATCAAGTTTTGCACCCAGCGAGTCCTTGCCAGGTCTCTCTATGGACCTCCAATACCAGATTCACGTTGCGGATGGACGGACGCTTGGAACTGCAGCGTCAAATGGCTTTGTCCAGAGATTGTTCGTACCCGCAAAATTTCCATGAAACCACGGCGGAAATCTCTGTGAATAATTGACATCTCAAAAAATAAACAAGAAGATTAAGATTGGTGGACACCCCAGGTGTTTGGTCATTTAATGAGAAACATGATGATAAACCATTGGGTTTTGTAGACCCAATTTTGGACCCCAAGCAACCTCGTTGCATGCTAGATCTGTGGTGTTGCTATGAATTTCTTTTCAACAATCACCGAGAGAATGGGTATGAGTTGCATAATGTCAAAAGGTTTCTCCAAACAGCATCAAGATATGGCAAACATTCCAAAAACGTCATAAGAAAGATAGAAGCCTTAGCACTGACATTATGATTGTCAAGCAATATTGCAAAAAAAAAAACATAGTTCAACATGTATGTTTCGAATATCAAAGACATTTTTGGATTGTTCACTTTGAGCAATACGATGTTTCAATATATGTTTGATGCGTCTTCCGCCGCACTAAGGAGGAGTTGAGACACACACGGGCTGTGCCACTTGGTTTAAAGAAGTGGATCAGAACAAGACCAATTTGGCAAAAAGACAAATAATCTCCAAGCAGAAAGTGATTACTCACGAATTACTTTTCTATCTATTTCGGAATTATTACAGGTCAAAAAGTGTGGTGGAAAGCCGCAAACTATGCGGCGCTCACATGATTTGAGCGGCAAAATCAGGATATGATGGATATGGGTATGGCTCAAACTGATTGGACCTTAAAGAAAATGGATGGTTTGATCCTAAGAATTAGAAAAAAAATAGGTTTGTTGGTACCCAATGTTTGGGCGATGTCCAATTGTGTAAAGGAGGGAACATCGCCAAGGCTGCCAAGGCTATCATGATCTGTCCAATTAGTGTGTAGATTTTAGTCCCAACCCCAAATGGGTAATTGATCAATCAATACTGTGGAGCATCGACCAAAGTGAGGATTTTATGGATCCATCTTGGGACAACCAAACAAGGCATCGAAGAAACCATCCCAGCATCATTATGTCAGCTGAAGCTTCGTGGTTTCGTGGTGCAATACATCTTTCTCGCTCCTAAGTTCACTGGCTCGTATGTTCTTCGGTTTTCTAGTTTTTGAAGAATGGAGAATCAAGGAGGCCGCAACTTGTGTCACGTTGAACCATGGTGGCTTTCCTTCAACATGGCCCAGGATTATCGCTGTAACGTGGCGAGATTCACCAAGCCCCGGGTCTACACCAAGTGTGAAACCTGGGATTCGATGCGAGCATCTCGGCACCTCTCGGCGTCTGCAGGGGGAATGACCAATTGAAATTGGCCATGGGGATCAATCGCATCCCGAGTCCATAAGATGTGTAAATCCCTTCCCAAACCATAGTTTCGGGGGTGTTTGATGGGAATCAGGGATGGGATTACAATGTTGTTTCATGACCTCACTGACCGCCATCATTTGATGGGTACGATTTTGACGAATCTTTCCCGGCCGAAGGATTTCAGGTTGGTGAAATAGTGTCATTCAGCCAGACTAGAAAAATGATACTTTTAATGGCTAGTAGAGATGATAAACGGATTCCACCAGATATGATATCACCATGTGAGTATGGGTCTGGGTCACTGGGGACCCAAAAGACAAAAGTTGTTACTTCTTTGTATTCAACCATCCGTTCTGTTGACCCAATCCAGTTGATGGTTAGTCACTATCTGGTGCGCCCATTGGATCCATGGGAAGTCATCCTTGAAATTTTGGGCTGAGTGACTTGTTTAAGTTTCATTTTCCCGCCAAGATCATTCAGGATGTTCTTTCTTGCATCTCGTTAAACATCATTCAGCTGATTGGCAAAGCATTGCTCTAAGAATTGGTTAAAGGGAAAGTCCACAGGCAATCCCAGCAACGGAGGCTAAGTTCACCAAGATTTCCTGTAAAGTCATCTTAGATCAGCCGATTGAACGAAATAAGTGTTCCTGGATTTTTTCCTCAATTCAAAGGATACATGATAATGAACTTTCAATTTTGGATTGCCATCAACCCATACTCATCCCCATTGCTCAGCACATGCAATCTACTTTGAATATGTGTGATTTTGGTAGATGCCATATCATTACATGATCGAAGGAAGTTTAGAAGTGAAACTTCCGACAATATGGACAGTTGAAAAGCAGAGGTGAGAAAAGTCAGAAGTGAGAAGATCAGAGATGAGANGGCTCGCTAAAGCGGCGGGTGCGGAGACATCTCGGCAGATGAGAGATGAAAAAGTTCACGGCGCTGTGGCGCGAAGCACATTTGGAAGTAAAAAGTGTTCAAAACTGTCGGGTGCGGAACGTTTTTGGGAGTTGAGATGTGGAAAAAGTGCACGGCGCTGTGGTGCGAAGCACATTTGGAAGTGAAAAGCGTTAAAAACTGTCATTCTCGGAGCACTTTTGGAAGTTGAGATGTCGAAAAAGTTCACGGCGCTGTGGCGCGAAGCACATTTGGAAGTAAAAAGTGTTAAAAACTGTCATTCTCGGAGCACTTTTGGAAGTTGAGATGTCGAAAAAGTTCACGGCGCTGTGGCGCGAAGCACATTTGGAAGTAAAAAGT
>BGPT01000111.1:65888-113206 GCA_003297045.1 Symbiodinium sp. clade C Y103
TTTGTTAGTCAGCTAGTTAGTTAGTTAGCTAGTCAGTTACTCAGTTAGTCAGTTCGTCAGTTAGTTAGTTAGTTAGTTAGTTCGTTAGTTAGTTAGTTAGTTACTTAGTTAGTTAGTTAGTCAGTCAGTTAGTCAGTTAGTCAGTTAGTCAGTCAGTCAGTTAGTCCGTTAGTCAGATAGTCGGTTGGTCAGTTAGTCGGTTAGTCAGTTAGTCAGTTAGTCAGTTAGTCAGTTAGTCAGTTNGTTAGTCAGTCAGTCAGTTAGTCCGTTAGTCAGATAGTCGGTTGGTCAGTTAGTCGGTTAGTCAGTTAGTCAGTTAGTCAGTTAGTCAGTTAGTCAGTTTGTCAGTTTGTCAGTTAGTCAGTGAGTCAGTTAGTTAGTTNTCGCTCTGCCATCCATCAGTCACAGCAACGAACCTCTCCTATAGGTTTACCATTTTTGAAACTTCCGCCACCGCCTTGTGCGGTACTACTGGTAATTAACATACATATCACTTACACAACATTTTAAAAACTGCACATAACAAATGAATAAAAATGATATCTCCAATTCAATTGGAGACCAGTCACAGCCTGTGGATCGCGAGGACTGGGCGCCGGAGCTTTGTAGCGCCGACATCGGCAGCCGTGCCGAGTACTTCGTGACGACCACCACGGAACCGCCTGGGGATCTCAGGGGCGCCGGGGCGGGCAACGCAGCTGACCATTGGAAAGGAAGAGGACTCGAAGAGGACTCAGAGAACCAGTGATTCCAATGTGATTCCAATGTGATTCCAATGTGATTCCAATGATTTCAGACATTGAGTTGGTTTCAGGGAGAATCTGCCTGGAACCATAGTTTTGACCAAGAAATATGGGGAGGTTCCTGCAAGTTGTCCCGTCGTCCATGTTTGGGATTTACTAGTTTCAATGGATCAATGCTACCAGATAACTGGTTATGAAGTCTGTATAGGTATTTGGTACACAATGGATTTCAATAGTGGTACAACCTTTTGTGATTTGTGATCTGGCGAACGATCCAACCTGGGGAGTTGCATCAACTGGGGATTTGGACCCAGGGATAGTCACAAGCAGGGTTCTGTACCAGATGTACCATGATATACTGACTGGAATGCTTATCCAAGGGTATTTGCAGTCGCTGGTAGTAATGTTTTTGGCAATGTGCCTTGGACATGTGTTTCCATTTTGCCACCAGATAGAAGCTGCCACCAGGGAGTAAAGCAAGAATGGAGATGAGAAATTGATGTTTGTTCGCCAGTTCTTCTGGGAGGTTCCATTGATATATGTATATAATATACATATACAGTATATATGTATATAATATATAAATATACAATTTTATACATATATATATATATATATTCCATCAAGTTCAAAAAACCCGTCCATTTTGGGCCTCTCCATCTTCTCCATCTCGACGGTGAGGCCTCGCCTCTACAGCCCCAATGGTGTTCCCTACGGAGAGCAACTCGTCGACACAAAGCGGTAGAACCACACCAGGGGAACATCGGGGAATATCGGATATCAATGGATATCATGGCTTAAAACGGTGCGAAATGATGTTGAAATTGCTTTAGATGTGGCTCAGAAAGAATCCCTTCCCCCTAACACTAAACCCCCCCTAATAATAAACACCTCAGGTAGTTTTTATTATTAGGGTGGTATTTATTATTAAGGGACCCTAATACTAAATTGCGGACCTTAATATTAAAAACTATTTGTTTCGATTTCAAAATCAATTAAATTCTAATGTTCCTTCCGGCGCTCTTCAGGAATGGAGAGGAAGAGAATCCCTACAACTTTGACAAGGAGATCAATCAAGACGTATTTCAGATGCTCAGCACTGCTCAGATGCAAGGGTTTCATCCTTGACCATGCTAGATGCTTGTTAATGAGAAGGATGATAATGGAATGATAATCGGATGGTAATGAGCAATGGGGTAATAGTGGGATAACGGGATTTTAACATCAACCATCATCCAGTTCTGTGTTGCTGATGTCAACCAATCCTTTCCCTTTCTGCAGCCCTCGAATCAAGGAATCCGGAAGCTCCCTACGACATGAAACCACCTTTGCCACCCAACACTGTGCAGATCTCCACCCACAAACCCTTCGAGTAGCATCCTCAATGGACCCGCCTTCAGATGACAAGACGAACTGGGGCATGGGTCCAAAAATGGCAACTTTAAGCAACAACTTATCGGGATTTAGCCAAAAATGTGGATAATATGGATGTGCCCTGGGTTTGAGTCAAAATTATAGATGTTATCGGAACCCCTAAATGTATGTTCTTAAGACTTGAAATGGCTAAAATTGCGGTTCCATTGGTGCCCCAATATTTTGGGCCATAACTCACTTTTCTGCCTGATGGAAACATGTGTTCCAATCTAAATGTGTTTTCCGTCCGGTTTGAAATGGTGAAACAACATTGACCAATCTATTTTGGGGGATAGGTTGAAACTAGCACCCAGGACCCACTCTTACTTTCGCTGTGTTTGAATCTTTCACGATCTTTTCACATTGGAAGACGTCTTGGTATTTTTTTTTGCCAATCTCTCAACCCTCGAACATCTTGCCGCTGGTAGGTTTGGTGCCCCAACCACCACCATGACAGCCTGGTTCACATACACCACAACCTTAGCGCCTTGGACACCGACTTTCGATGACTTTCGCATGCCGGATGTGGCCAGTTCTGTTTGCCTACCCCAATCATAGTGGTTTTGTAACTCTACTGCAGTTGGTGTTGTATCACATGCGTTCAAAATTGCTCTGGTAATACTGAATGTGGGATTGAACATCCACAACAGCCAGATATATTGCCGTGAAAACCAGATCCAGTGCAACAAGACCCAATAGCAGGACCCCCAAGCGGCTGACCAAGCTGCCTGATGTCATGATGGAATTCGTTTTGGGAACACACCTGGCAATAGAAAATCACACATCGATTACTTATCATTGACAGATCAAGTTCCTGGTTAGAACTGGGGATTTTTCCTTTGCTGGGTGTGCATTCCGTTCGTGTTTTTCAGAAGATGATACCACCATTTCGCTTGGCACATGTCATATAACTTAGTATAGTCGCTGTTTCGAGAGATGATATCATGATTTTTAGTCCACTTTTGGTGTTTCCTAAAATAGAGGTAGCCTTCACCCTTGGTTTCCCCATTCAAAGTGACCTAAGCCTTCGGCGCTTAGAAAACCACGACGTCATTGCTGGGCTTCGGACAAACCACACAGGTCTGGATGCCCAATGGCTTCGGGGGCTGAGGGTTCTCTAACCTGGTGACCCCCAAATCATGGGTTTGCTATGGCATCTATGGTGTATGTGTTTTACATGAACTCAAAATTTGATGGTGAGCTTGGGTTCAAGATTTGGGAAACCCAAACAGGTCTCCATATTTTACAGGAGAAATCCTCCAAAGTCAGTCGGTCTCTCCACTGAGAGTCCAGCTGGACCCATTTGTATGCACCACAGCAGGGATCCTAATTCCCTCAAGATGTGGTTGGGGAACGAGATAAATCCCAGCTATGTTATATTCACCTGGGTACCAGGGCTTTGAACCCTACCCAACTCACCATGAAATAGTGCGGTAAACCCAATACTTCACCGTACCAGGCTAGTTTTACCAATTATAAACTATGCCCTGTCTGAACAGTGGGTATGCCAATTGTCAATCGTCAGTGTTTGGCCATTTGGGGTGTCAATCCCCCATTTTCAGACACACCCACGAAGAGATTTATTGGATGTGCCAGATCATCACGAAGGACCTTGCTTCTTATCCCGGAAAATCAGCTGCCGCTGCTACGTTTAACTGCGCTCAGATGACACCGGTGCCCATTGCAACCACGCCCATGTTGG
The DNA here is from genome assembly GCA_003297045.1 of Symbiodinium sp. clade C Y103. NCBI lineage: Eukaryota > Dinophyceae > Suessiales > Symbiodiniaceae > Cladocopium > Cladocopium sp. clade C. Next base: position 69,747 of record BGPT01000111.1, read on the forward strand.
GTGCGGCATACTGCGCGCAACCCACTTGGGAGGCAGGGTGGGTTTTACTTCCAAATCTAGTGTCTGAATACTCAGATACCGCTGAAAGTCAATGATCTGTACTTGCAACAAATATCGGTTCGGAAGCACCCCCACGCTAGTGAGTAGAAGTTACACTTCATAGAACTAAGTAATTTGCATCCCAACAGCCCATCCATTGCAGGAGAAGCTGAATGCACCTTACACAGATTGGGTCGGAACCTCAGATTTGCACCCTGGCTCTTTCGGTGAACGGCTTTCCGGACTTGACAATTGGAGGAAAGTTAAGTAAGTATGTGAAGTGCATTGTAGGCACTCCAAACAAGTTGGATGAAAAACTCTAAGGCCAGATGTTTTTGAATGGAAGCTACAGTCGATCTCGTTGGCGGTTTCGGAGGTTGTTGTTCCTCAGTACTTGGAAGAATTATCCCCATTTTCAAGGGTCGATAAACCATCAACCAGCCCTGGTTTTAGGCATGAAAAATCAAAAGAAGAGTATGTATATCCACATTGTATTGCCATCCTAAAAAAGGAGAAATTAGCATCTACCCCTTTGTTCCCTTCAAAATAGCTGAGATTCATGAATGGTCATCCATCCCCAAAGATGATCATAGAATCATAGGTGTTTACCCATGTTATACCTATGTCATATCATATCCATGTTATACCTGTGTTATAGCCATATGAAATCATGGTTTTTGACACATCCCCAAACGGCCAGTGGTATCAGCTCCAGCCAGGAGTTGAATTTCGAGTTGAACCAAGCGATCATCGAACGGATCTACGCGCAGCTCTATCCGTTTTTCACACAGGCGGAGCTGATCGAAGCTGGGGAACGCAATGGCCTGCAGGAAATATCAAAAGCAATGAGTGGCCCAATTTTGTCATGTTTTCTGGATTGTGCTGTGTCCAATGCATGGAGGAAGTGTACCACTTTTGATGTGTATTTATATAACCCATTTGCATGCTCAAGATAGACTAACCAGTCAAACAAGCAACAAAGGTACTCCAGCATTCCTTAGTGGATCCACAGCAGATTGGATGACATCATTTTTTGGGCGTGTGCAGAAATGGAATATATTACCCCAAACTGACATGTCTTAAGGAAGAGAAGATTATCAACCACTGAATCGTACCCTAGTTTTTGGATACATCCACGTGGTTTCTCCAAACATCTCAGCCATTTTCTTGCCAGCAGGTCTCAAGAATATCCCATTAACATATCAACATATATCAATATCCCAATTAAAACCTATTTCCTTCTGGTAGTGTATGTAAATGATTATAAGTATATATACCCACATACTATATGTTCAGTCTGGCTGCCAGGTCCCGAAATACATGTTCACCCAGCGGCCCTTGCGGCACGAGCATGTAAGGGACTCCCAGCGTTCGCAAACGTCACCTTGATGCCACAGGTTTGTGTTCCCGGGCTCCAACAATCATGAGGTAATTCAAAGAGGTAGATCCATGGTGTTCAAAGATTCATACATTTACCCATTTACATGCTATACAAAGTGAAATTAAGTATCAGATATATGTATATAATTCTCTATATATATATATTAGACATTCATCCCGGCGGAACCGCGCCAGCGGTTAAGCACATTCTGGAAAGAAAAATGGCTGGCACTTTAGTGCCGTCAGCATTTTGTGATCTGGTTTTGTCTAAATTTTCCCGGGGAAAATCAAGGAGGTTTGAACAAGTTCTCTGGTATTTGCAGGGTTTGGTGGGTGATAGACGGTGCTCGGTTTTGCCCTTTTCAGTGCCGCCTCAGTTTGCCAAGCGTTTGCTCAGAGCATGACCGGTGAGACTCATGAAGTCTTTGGAATTTGCATTGTGCCATCTCCAGTGCCAAATTCGAATTCCCTGAAGCAACGTGTTGACCACGAACTTGAAATGGCACTTTTGCAAATTTTCCACATTCCATCTATACCACCCGTGTGCACAAGTAATTGGCCCCATTTTTTTCTGTCGACCATGTACTTATAACGAGCCCTGGCCCTCCAAGTAGCCTCACCCCACCCCACCCAACCCCCCCAAGACGTAACGCAGACGTAGCGGTTACATGAACGTTATTAGCCCCACCCAAACCCACCCCAACCATATTTATAAAAAGTGGCGCGACTACACGTGCGGTTTTCCACTCGCTAGCATATACATGACAAAAAAGTTTGCATATGTGCATCATACAACAACCGTATAATAACCATATCCTATCAACCATTCTGGATAGCCCTGGATTGCCCGCGGCCAAGGTGCGCTTGGTTTGGGAGGCCTATGTACAACGATCTCCATCGACCAAGTGGTTAGGACGTTGGCCCTGCCCGTCAGTCCCAGCGCGTAGCTGGGCGGCAGCAGTGGATATGGGTTGTTTATGGGAGACAATACAACAATATCAACTATAATAAAGTGAATCATATTTGAATAATGCTTAATTCAACTATTGTCATCATTACATTACTCTGGATTTAGTGAAACTAATGATCATTACAGGATTTATAATCTATGATAATGGATAGGATAATGATAATATTTCGATATTATGGGGATATAATTTGATATGAACTAAACTCATATTGTATGATCCAGTATTGGACAATATCATTGGATGATATAATGGATAATAATATGGATAATATTGGGATAACATTGGATTTAATAAAACTAATGATCATGTACGGAAGATATAGCTAATATATGGGATATGGGAGAGAATACAATTAATGGATTGGATCATATTATTGGATTCATGTCGCTGATTCTCGTGGTGACCCACGACCCCTGTAATTTCTGGGGTTGCAGGGTAGCACCAAAGCAGTCCTGCAACCTGGAAAATGACATCAATGTGTTCAAAAACATTGCCCTTTGCATCCCCTTTGCATCCCCTTTGCAATGATGAAGTTGTTCAGACGCATAAGGTAAACTTGGGTTTATGGTAGATATATCTATAGTTAATGGGGGTTATAAACTTATAAACCTTGCATAAAGGGTCGTCTAATGTCGTCTTCTTGATCACTGAGGTCAGCTGCATGCGTGGATCTACAGCCCCACCACGGATCCATTTCTAGTTTCGCTGGGAGAACAGGCCTTGATGCCTCCAAATACGAAGCCAGTCGAGTGGAGCCTGAGCACCACATGATGGGGAAGGATATGTTCCATACACATATACTGTATCATATACTGTATCTATACATATAATCCTATTTCGTGGTGGTGAATTATTTTTCTGTTTTTGTGGAGTCGTTGTGGCTGCCTGTAGCTTCCTATTATTGGGGGTTTAGGGATGATTGTCAGGGATGCAATGTTGTCCATCCCAGCAAGTGGATAATAAGCCGCTACAAATGCGGGATATCCTCTAAGTGGGTTTGAACTGCAAAAACATCAACAGTCCCAGTTAGCTAGACACGGTCCGTCATGAGAAGTCTTGAGCTCAATAACTAAGCCCTATTTTCGATGCTCTTTCCCACTATCCTCCCTCTTCTCTTCCCTTGTAATCAAGCGATGTAAGGAGTGACTGGGCATTGAAAGAGGCCTGGGAATTGGAATTGTTGGACCTGACGACCACGACCCTGCAGACTATCGAGCTCCTACAGGCCGGAACGCAGCCTAGAATTCAGCTGAGCAGATGGTTGTTTTGAAGGATGGCAAAGGTTTCAGGAACAGAGGAAATGAGCGGTGTTAGATTGTAAGATAGTGTGAGACTTGGAAATCAAGATCACAAAAATAGGACATCATCCCAGATGTTTAACTTGGATAGGTTTTCGGTCAGCTCCATGGCTAGCTGCTAGCTGGAAAATCCCCCAAGAACTAGTTCGATGATTTTCTCACATATAGACGTCCATTGATAGCCAGAGGCGCGCACCACACGGGCAGAAGAGCTGACTTCAGACGCGCCCACCGCGGCACCGCGCTTGCCACCGGAGCCGGAGGTTGGGATGGCGGGGAACAAATTGGCTGCTTGAAGATTGGAAAAAATTGTGATTTCAGCATATTTCAGCCATAGGAAAAGAATGATTTACTGCACGCAGGAAAAGTTTGGATTCAATGGGATTTCATGGGATAAATGGCGGTTTAATGGAAATTCAATGGGATGATGCGCTATTTGTGATGCTTGGGCCCACAGATTTTATATCTGTTGTTTTGTTTTTGTTTGTTATTAGGAATAACATGTCATAAAAACAAGATGCGAACGTGATTTGTTTCACATTGTCAAAGATTGTTTCATAGACTTACTGGGTATATGAAATGAGTTGAGGAAGCAGACCAATAGTTTGATGATAAAGTCCTATTGGTGACATATTTCAAGGAAGGTCTTAAAACTTGGGTGGTTCTATCGGGAATGTGGTAAAGCAAATACGTAATAAATACGTCTCCAGTTTTACCAGAAACGGGAGGTACAAGGCATTCCCAAACGGGAGATAATATTCGGTTTTTATTCCACCCCCCTCAAATGCCCCATGAAACGGGATAGTTGGCTACATTTCGGCCACTTTTGGGGGTAGATGTTGGTAAGTATTTCATACATGGAGCATATATGAAAAAGAATAGAAAGTGCAATAGTTTGGAGTTTTGCGCCAATTCATTGATTTTCAATGGGTACTCTGGAACATCTTATGTCGTTGTGTTTGTTTTACAGTTGTTTCTTGATTTCATTTCCAGGTTTGGTTGATGCTATGGTTTTCTCTGTGGCAATTACACCTATGTTCTATGGATTTGACCATTTGACCTTATTTTTGATTGGTTATCTTCTCACAGTTGACATCGTTCCTGTTGGTGATCCTCCAAGATGTGTATGTCTCAAGATGACGAACCCAAAGCCAATTGCATGGTTTGATCCATTAAAAACAACCAGCCATGCGAGGGTCCAAGCTAGGAACAACCCCATTGAAACAGATGTTCATGCTTGTTCAATCCACCATTTTTCCAGCTTCCAAAATCCAAAATTCGTCATGCAGTAGACTTTTATGGGCGAAATTGGGATCTCCAGTTTTTGTTGGTCATTTTTGACCGAAAAACTGGACCACCTGCCGCCTCAGCCCTATGCGCCGGACGTCACATCTTTTGTTGCCTGCCATTTAGCCACCTTTGTTGGGAAGCCCAGAGGGCTGGGATGGTGCCATGAAAATGATGAGAACGGGGCTGAAAAGTGGGGTAAATAGCCAATTATATCATCAATTATCACATTTCTTTGTAGGGATCATGATGATGATAGTCATCACCTAGTGGATTTGAGGATATCCAGTTTTCAGGCAAATCCAAATGAAAGAAATCTGGATATTTGGGGTTTCAAAGATGAAGGAATAAATCTACCTGTTTCTTGGATCGTATTCGTTGGTTTGAAACAAACATATTCGACAGAAATTCATTAAGCATTTGGAAGAAAGATCTGCTTATGTTTGTGGGTGTAACAGAAAGGGTTTGACCCTGCAGATCCATTTCGTCTCAAGGACAACCGGGAAGACCATGAGGGGCCGTTCGCATGGTATGAAAAGGAGGACCCCTGCAGCGTTGCGGGCAATTTCGAGTTGCTCGGCTTAGACGGCTGTGTTGAGACGCGGCTGTGGCTAGAGGATGGGCACCCAGGGAACCTCAATTTTGTGGTCACTGTTAGTGTTGAGCCTTGAGCCATTCAAATTTGGAGCAAAACAATGGAGAATCCATTTTCACAACGAAGATACTCGACATACGATTCCATGATGATTTTTGCACAGCAGGATGCGCAAGGATGATTCATGGATATGGACTAAATGTGCAGAAATCATCAGAAATCACCCATTTGTTCTGCCTGAAGCCTGGAATCCTGACGCCAAGGAAGGTTTGGGTCGCCAAGGGGTGCCTCTTCTTTGTCACTGGGCTGTGAAGTTTCAAACCAAACCAGAAATAAATGGGGATCAAATGGGATACAATGGGATACAATGGGTGTATATGGTGTTTGTAGAGTTGGGGATCTATAGATCCACTGTTTTGTTGGCAACTGTAGTGTCCCTTTGGACTCGAAATCTGAAAAGCTATGAAAAGCTGCCGGTTGGTGCATGTGGGTGAAATAGATCCCCATGTTTGACAATTACACTCACATTTCCAAATATATGTCCGGCCAATCTACCGGCAAGATCTCCCACGGTGCTGGCTCAAATATCCCTATCATCCTATCCTTTTGGTTCATATTCACATCTTATCTGCCGGATCATAAGATAGATATCCTCAGCATCGTACCCTCTGGGAATCACGCATTGCTAGCTCACCAGTCCCATATCAGTTGTATTTTTTCTCAGGAAAAATCATCGAGCTAGTCCTGGGGAAGATTTTCCAGCTAGCCATGGAGCTGATTACCAGAGGGTAACGGTATCTAACCAAAATTGAGATGATGAAAGTTATTCATTTGCCTATCCATGTATCCCTAGTTGGTGATGAATATATCCCTACTTGGGGGTTGCAGTTGAGGTCCAGATTACAAGGTTGGGTACAACTTGGTTATAAACCCCCATGTCATGTTTGTTGGGGTATGCCCCCTATATATAACTACTTTCAACGTTGTTTATATCATCCATATCTATACACATACATATGTTATGTGTATATATATATATATGTATGTATCAGTACATATCCATGTGTTTTATGAATATATCTGATATTTGTATCCCTTTCCATCTTGTTTTCCACATCTACCCAGCTTAGGCGATCCTCCTCGCGATGGCTCATGGCTTTCCTGCGGCGGTGCTCTTTGTGAATTCAAAACAGAGGCCCCTACCGTGGGCAGCCCATGGGGGCTGGCAGACATCCTTTAAAGGAATGGATCTAGTATGGTTTCGTGCAAAATGAAAGATGTTATAACTACTCAGAAATGGAAAGAAATGGATTGAATCAAGAAAGCCACAACCAACAAGAAATGGTAGTAAGGATAAAATCGTTTGGAGTTTTGTAGAACATGCTGTAAAGACCTAAAAGAATGGATAGAGATGGTTTTGAGTCACAAGATGCTGTAAATGGGGAGTTGCCAAGCGATTGCGGTATGATATGTGTGACCAAAGAGAACTTGGTGTAATTATATCAAGAGTGAATAGGTCAACCAATCATACTAGGGCTTCCACAGCCGTGATTTGGATGGTGGTTTTAACCACAAACAAAAGTGTGGACATGTGACCGGACGAAACACCACCAAGCCAAAAGTAGATATGGGTGGTTCTTTAAAATGGGTGGGAACCTCCGGACCATCCAAAAATGGTCGTTTTGAATGGGGAAACCAATGGTTTGGGGTCCCTCAGTTTACGAAACACCCATGTATATATATATATATACATATGTTGCCAGCACAAAGGATGATAATACCAACAGTACTGTAGTGTCCTGGTGGATCCTGGTGGTCTCAAGACGCAATCCGCGGAACCAGTTGGCTGAAAGCTTTGGGATAGGTGAAACTGCATCCACATGGTGCCATCGACGAGATGTTCAGCCATTCTCCTTGCTCGTATCCGCCTGTTTAACACCTCAACTTTCCATGGTAACCACCAAATTATTGTTGCTGAAACCCTCATTACTATCACTTGATCCACCATTTTGTTTTACTGAAACCACCATTGTTGTTACTTCAAGCTCCAAATGTTTGTTGTATCCTGTTCTCCCCATGGTTTGCTGGTGCCCGCAGCGTGCAGATTTGCATGGCGTTTTCCTGGCAAAGTGGGCATGATCATGGCGCTAGGCTCGAGCATGGTGCAAAAATGGTGGAAATCCATGGCAAAAACACCAACAGAGGGGATGTTAACGAAAAATATCCCACAACAATATGGTATAGATGTGAAATATGATATGGCTTGAGTCAAAAATTGGAATTAACAATGGGGCATGAGAGGGATATAACTGATATAACCAATAAGATGGGGATGTATTGGACTGTCCGGAAATTGATGAAACTACCTTTTTCCGGCGAACAACATCTTTAGAATGTCCACGGGTTTGCTGTCCTCAAGCTTTGACCGTGCACGTACGCCGCCCAAACGTTATGAGGCGTTGCGTTCTTTCAGTTGGTTGCAGCCAACCTCTCAGTCGATGTGTTTCAGCTTGAAACAACCAGAGCCTGATGTTTCAGTTCCCAAAGCAGTGGAATTTGACTCAATTGATTTCAACCTCTTGAGGTCATTGCTGGAAGCACTGCGGTTCTAATCTCAGACCACAGTTGCATCACAAAAGCTTAAGAGCAGGTGCAGATTGCTGGTAAACTTCATGTTTACAAACAAAGTGGGTAGGAGGTTTTGGACTCAAGGCTATGTATTGTCCTGAAATGGTTGGTGATGCGGGAATCCAAAAAATATATGAACCCTATCGTTTCTATCTATATTTTTTGAAGCCTACAAGACTTGAGAATTTATAAGATTGTGGGATCCGATGATTGGATTTAGATGTTATACCATCTAGAATTTTATCCTCCAATTGTTGTTGATACTCGGTGATACTTCCTATTATTCGATAATAATCCCTTTTATTCTTGGATCTACCACAGAAGCACCCTCAATCCTTTGAATCTATCCAATGATGATGGAGTTCTTATTGGATTCAACTATCAATATTGTGCAATAAGAACTATCCTCCAAATGATTGGCTACAGAATCCTCCATCTGATCCTCCATAGTATGGTGAATACCCCCCCCTTCATCCCATGGAAAGAACGGACCATGCTTTCGGTGAGGTGGTCACCAGTGGTCCCAATGGCATTGGTTTTTTCAGCACCGTACCGGGTCCCAGTCGCAGATTCGGCGGGGAGGCTTAAGTTATAGCGATCCCCAAAAAGATGCAGATCTTAGTAAAACTCCAATAATACCAAGATAGTCATAGATTGAACCTTTTCTGAATCTGTCTATGTTTGCTATACCAAATTCCTATTTTTTGATGACCAGACTGTATCATTTCCCGTGAACCCAGACCTGATCTTCCCAGACCTCCAGGTACTGGGCCTTCTCTGCAGTTTGTTGACTGCTGCTTTCTCAAAGCTCTCGGAGGCCAAGGGATATTATCAAGGGATGCGGAAAAAATGGTGGTTGCGGTGAAATTTAAAAAACAGTCCCAAAGGGGGATGTAACCATAAGAATTTCTCTGACTTTTCAAGATGTTCACTGTGTCATCAATGGAAGATGGGATATGGAAATCCAATTCGATTTGCGATCCCCGAATGAAGTTTGATCCAAAAAAGGACGATCCGCGGACAGGTCATGTTGAATGCAGAGGAGCCACAGGCCATTGGATCCGGGATGAGACAACTGACTTTCGGACAATGGAAACATTTAAGACGGAGGACAGTTCTTGGTTGACCCTGTTTTTTTTTTAAGCAAGTCTTCTTGTTTTTTGTCATCACTTCCTGCAACCTTCAAAGCAAAGCGCCAATTCCTACCCTGGTCATGCTCCGAAGAAGTGGAAGACAGATGTTGAACAACCATTCGTGGTTTTTAGAACTTGATGCACTTCACCGCACATGTAATTAGTTCTCCGGTGTATGGAAGCGGTTATATGATGACATGTGCATTCCTGGTTGATACTATGACCACAGGCACCCGCCAGAGCAACTGTGGCCGTGGGCCGTACCATTACGCATCTTGCCTTGTGATGGGCTGCTTTGGAGCGGGCTGTGTTCAGAGACGCAGGTGGTTTCTTTTGTTTCTTGCAATGGGAACCGAAAACATGTCCAGTTGGAAGATGCTGGAAGTGTCAGTTGGCATATGGGTTTTTCTCAAAGTTGGGTAACCCTCAGTCCATTGTCAAAATCATAATTTTCCCTCTTGAGGTTGCCTTGACTCAGGAGGTGAAAGCACATTTTCAGCCATACCCATATCCCATAAATGCCCCTCCTCGCCCCTCAGGGTTGATCCTTGGTCGTTGCAGACTGCGGCGCAAGTCGCATGGGCCCGGTCCCTGGATCCCTCCAGATCGCCATGAAAAATGGGAAGATGATGATTTACCATTGGATTTTAATGGTAAGCCCATGGATGATCAATAAAATGGTTGTTCAATCCCCAAAAGTTCGATGGTATAGTCCGATTCAATTCCATTATCATCCTGGTACTCGTCTGATATATATTGATATATTCTGAATCAACACTCCGTGTTTAGTTGTAGATTCCCATTAAACACGGGGATGTCCAATTAAATTGCGATTCACTATGATGCTCAACATTTTGATTACGATCATGGGAATGATTGTCTATGAATCAATGGGTATGTTGATGGGAAAATGATAAGTTGGGATTTGGGGGGAGATGATGTATAGCTGGGCATGGATGATTTCCAGTGCCAGGTTCGATTGCCGGTATCATTTCAACATTTGGCTATGGATCAAAACCGAGTTCTTTGATGTGTCCCGATGTTTCCCTTGAAATAGCTAGCATAGCTGGATGTTCATCCCCGACAAATTCTGATGTTATGGCCGTTGACGCATCCCGCATGTCACTTTTCTGATTGCACGCTTAAGGACTCCAAGAAGTCATTGCGGGGCAGCCCAGATGGTGACTTGATGTCTTCCTGATGGCAGGATTCAGATATGGTCAGATTAATTTGAGTGTGACTGGCTTGGCGTTGAAACTTCAAACGCATTCCGCTATACTTTGAATCCATCGGATGAAAGTGCACCTTCTGTACCTTCTCCAAACCTTAATGTCATAAAAAGAGCATCCCTTAGTAAAGAGACGATGGGTTTGCACATGTTTGCAGGTTTTCTGCAGGCAAAACAGAAAGCCAATGTCTCCTAGTTCCAGTTGCCAAGGCGTCGGGTTTATCCCCAGTCGTGAGGGCGCTGGTCAAGCTCACCCAATGACATGTGCTTAGGAACCGGCTTAGCAGCTTGGCTTTTCAACTAGACGAACTAGACATTGGGAGCGCAAGAGTCAGATTAATTCGGAGACGCGGTCGTGCCTCTATAAAGTTCCAATGTCACAAATTGTGAATCAACATTGGTTGACAGTGGTTGACGTCTGAATCTTGGTGAATGTTGGAAGCAGCATTTTTCTATGCTCTTCCCTCCAACCTCCAGGTTTTGCCCCTGTTTTAATTCATCCTGCCGCTTGTGGCTCTCTTGATGTAAATTTGTTGCGCCTGTCCCCGTCTAGGGTTAGTGGTGCGCACATCAATGCCGCACTCCATAGGAGCGCCATTGGTCAAAAAAAACCAACTCAAGAAACATCGGACACACAGGACGGAACGATGTATGTATTTGTATGTCATTTGTTCATATTTTGGAATAGAAATCATAAACATCATGGATTCAAGCTGTTCGACATAGTTACATACAGTTACATAGTTTGTGTACGCTTGTCAGGAAACAACTTGTCTTGGAAGACACATTGTTTGTGATGTGTTCAAAGGGCCAAGAAAGGCATCTGAAATATCTTCGAGCCATTGCAGCTACTTGGGCTCGATAGCTTCTCACGCATTCTGTCAATGTCAACCAAGACTAGAGTCACCAGAGCAGCTGAAACATGAAGATAGCACATACCTTTGTAGCATGTCAATATCAATATACGTATCCACGTACATACATCATACAGGAACATACATACGCAATCAATCACAATTCCGCAAAGAGATGAATATCTAAAGATGCATAATACTGAATGAACTTCAAGTGAGATGGAAGCCTTTATCTCTTCTGCCAAAACACTACAGCATCGGTCGCCATCAAAGCGCCACGGGGCAAAGCCAAAGATTGCTTTCCTCCATGCGCTTGGAAACGACCGCTCAGCAGGAGTAGCAACCTCTAATCCCCCTGGAATTTTGTTATCTCTGATCACTGGGTCGAAATGCTCAGATTCTGAAGCCATCAAAATTGGATGATCAGAATTTGAGTCCATTGATAATCATTGAAAATCCATGAAAATCCATGAATTGATGTCCATTCACCAACCATTAAGACCACCATTTCGGCCATTTTTTTCTGCGCCACCTGGATCCTCAGGATGTCTGATTTCTTCGTGGGGCAACGTGTTGAATACTACAGTCGGACACCGAGATGCCACTGGTGGTTGAGGAAAAAGAATAGCATTGGGTGCATTCCAAAAATCCGACAAAAATCCCATGGTTTATAGATGTAAACATAGACTTCTATCATCTTCTATCAATGTTTATCATCATGAAAATCCTATGATAGATGTAGACTTGTTTAATCGATATCATCAAGTTACCATTCACAGTGCCATTTTGGAGTCTCCCGTTTCTGGACAAAGCCATAATGTGAGCAATTGACATTGTCGGAAGAAGGAAGCTCCTGTAGATCCGCATGATGTAGGCATGTTCAGCCAAATGTTCAGCCTCTTACAACTAGTTGAAGGAAATATTGATAATATGTATGATGGAAAACCCTCATACTTGATAGGAAGAAGCCTGAAGCCTGATTTCCTATAGAGTTTCAAACCATGTGTCACCTGATTTCATTGCCAAGTTTTTCAGCCTTTCCACCTTTTTCCTCCTTAGGCCCTTCTTTCTCCGAATGGATCGAGTGCAAAATCGCCTTGGTCCGTCCGGATGGCAAACTGAAGTTGGAGCACACAGATGGCACCGGCGTGCTCAAGGCACCGGTGTTGGGTTGGCTAAAAAGCCTATGGAATCCATGAGATTGGCAGGTTTACACTCCGGTAATCAAACACGGATAGCTGGGAAATCCCCAAAGTGCATCTAAATTGGGAAATCATCAGTTGACTGCTTAATAGGCGGCTGGTTAGCCTTTTGTGAGCCGACTGACTCCATGGCCCATCTAAGTATAGGATTAGGAGATTTGTGGCCAAAAACGCAGTGATTTTGTATCGCAAATGATGGTAAATGTCGGTAAATACGCCATACATGGTTGTATTGGGCCATATCTTTGGGCATGATGTGCTTGGACAGTGTCACACGGCAAGTTCTTAGTCTTGTCTCAGATGTTCCATCTCTAGAAGATCTCCTGTCACATCTTAACTAGAAGATGCCACAGTCGCGTTTGTTACAGAATTGGTTGAGGAAAAATGTTGATCGACATGGTGACCATTATTTAAAAAAAACATAGGGGTTCGACCAAAAAAACTGGAAATGTTTACCAAGCGTTATGAGGATGGTACCCGTAAATCAATGAAGCACTAGGTGGAAAATGTTCAGGTTTCATCTCAGATCTGTTCAGGATCTTCATCAATTTTCAAGTCATCAACCGACCAAGACCAATCTGCGACTTCAAAACGGGATCGAAGCAGATCGAAAGCTTGACATACAGATACAGAATCATAAAATTGTGAGTGCACATGGTTTCACCAAACAAACAACCCAGCAACAACGTGGATATGCTGAGTCAATGATTTGTTGCATGTTCCTCATGGGAAATCCACCTTTTACTACGGGAATCTGTGTTGGGAATGGGTTCTTTCTTTGGGGGTTCTTGGATCAGAAATCCATACAAATCCAGGATTCAGAATACCCTTGTAATTCTGCAGAAATGTGGATGAATGTTGATTCTCATCATATTCAGATACCCTTTGGTAATCAAACGTGGCAATGGAAAATCCCCTATAAATGGAGGTTTTAATGGGAAAATCCCCTATAAATGGTGGATTTTCCATTGCCACGTTTGATTACCAGAGGGTAAATATTCATCCAGATTCAATGTTTTCATCTACGAGTTCTTTGCAGCAGGAAGCCGCCGAGCCATCGCGTGTGCGACCCAAAGCTGGGCCCGGTGCGGCCAAGGCTATGGGGACCGTTCTCCTCTGGTGATTTGACCCTTAGCTATCCTTAGCTATGGAAAATGGATGAACATGGCCTATGAAAGATGATTGATATTGATTGATTGATGATTTCATGTGCGATTTACCCAATGATGAGTGATTCGACCATGGTTGAACATGGGAAATTAACACGATTAAAGTTCAATCAATCGTTTCACCCGCAAAACTCGGGACTTAATGAAGTCCAGAGAAAACGAGGAAAATGAGACCACCACAAATTGATTATATTCAAAAACTATGATTCCCAGAATAGGTTTTGGGAAGATTTAACAGGAAACCCCTATATTTGGGTGTAAAGCAATGATTTCCTGCAGATTCTCCCTTTTCCCAATCCATTGAATGATGAGACTAAATGGAGATGTAACCAACCAAATTGGTATTAAACTTTACAAAACTCACCAAAATATCAAAATGGGGTTTCGTTGTGGCTTCCAAACTAATTTGATGTGTGCGTTCATCATAAACTCTACATCCCCCGCTGGGATAAATCTCCTGAAAGCAGAAACGGTGGGTTCCATACGGACATTCCACTGCCATGTTTGCATCCTGGGGTTTGTCCAGAAATGTGCCCCGAAATGATCAAAAAGCAACATTGAGTGAACCAACTGGTAAAATTCCCTGGTTTCTCAATGTTACATCATTGTTTCATAGTTTCTTCCTCTATGAAATGGGTCACGAAACATCATGAAACGTGGCTGACAAACTCACCGGTACCGTACCGCCAGCACGCCAGGCACCGGCAAGCTCCAAGAGCATGCCGCCACCTGCGCCCGTGTGGGGAGTCTCTGAAGATGCGGGTGCTGGAGCTGGGAAAATTCGGAAAACCCGGACAAGAAGGGGAATTTTGATGATTAAACAATTGGGATTTAGGGATTTAAATGCGGATTTTATTATGAAAAATTGGGAATCGTCAACATATAATCAATTATATATTAAATTATATATAAGTAGATTTAAATGGTGATAGATCATGATCTACCCATTATTGGCAATAGTTAACCACTAAAAAAAGATTGGATTATTCAATATTTGGGAGAATGTAGGTTGATGAATATTGGAACAAGAATTCTATCACAATTATCACATCATCTAGGTTTGGCCAGTGGTATACCCCACATTTGCCAAATGTTAAATTAAAAATGATGATGATCCCGTTGCTTGGTTTTTACCAATCACTTCTAGGGTGACAAGTGAGCCAAATGACCTCCAGATATGCCATGATGGGCATGGGATCAGAGATGGTTGCTGGAGCTAGTCCCCCACTTTTGGCAGATGATATTAGGTGTAGAAACACAAGAAAAAGAGAGAAACATGCTCCGTTTCGGGCTGGATTTGAGGGAAGAGGAAGGGACAGGAGAGCGAGGGCGGTAAAGAAGATGGTCTACATGGTACATGATGTTTCAGCATATTTCACCCCGATGAATTCCGGAACCATATTGTTGGCAAAGGATGAATGGATGGCAAATTTTCACAGACTTCCATAGTGAATACTCGCAGTTTGCTGCAAATAGCTTGGGATGAAAATTGATGAGGGTCGGTTGGAGTGCCAAGAATCTGGGTTTTGATTAGGAAGAGAATGCAGAACGAACCATGTGATTTTACACATTATTTTTGGACTGGGCTGCCAAAGGATAGTGATAGAAACTGTTACTGTTTCACCCTGCACGAGCACGTTGGCAAGCTCTGTATCAAGGAATCTAGGGAAGTCATATTGAGATCCATTCAAGTATATTTCTGCCAGCAGATGAGATAGAAATACCAGCTTGGATTGCTGACACGCGGTTGCTCCTCCGTCGCTTTAACATGCAAAGTCCCCCAACTCTGTTTGCTTAGCAGTGGCGAAAAAGGCTTCAGTTTCTGACACAAGTGTCGCTTTAACTTCGGAACTGGGTTTCTCTTGAGTGAGAATGGTGTTCTTTGCCCTCGGAAAGGTTCATGTCTTATCCCCGAAACAACTTTGCACCTTGAAGCTGGACCATTTCGTGAGATGAGCTCAGCAAAATCCAAGGGGAAAGCATGGGAAAACATTGGGATTTCAATCAGGCATCATTGGAAATTGATGCATGGAATTATTGGTTGATAAAGGATTCTATTAGGGGAAAACCAAAAACATATAAAGTTAACCAAGTAGGTAGTGTGCCCCGATTTTGAATTCTGTGTCGGGGTTAGCCAAGGCACAGTAGAAGGGCCAAGGGCAGAGCAAATGTCATGTCAGCTCATGTGTCGTTGCCTAAATTACTTAGGTCTTATCGAGGACAAAAAAAATATCCATGTTCGGTTTGGGCACAAAAACAGAATCGGTGTTTTGGCGCAACATCAGTGGCAAGTTTGTAGAAACAAGCACGTGTTGGTGCGATGTCGCTACAGCATTAAGCAGAACTCTACAACCGGAGATCGAATGGTCGTCAAGAATAATGCATGCGCGCACAATCTTGGAAGACATTGAAGGAAGGAACCCGATTGTTGACAAAAAGAGACGGAGGCAAACGCGGCATCTCCAAAGTTTTTGCAACTTGTTTTATTAGAAGTAAACCCTGCCATGGCTCAGGCCTGTGGCAAAGAAGCCGACCATCCCAACGCCAAAGAAGGCCCTGATCTGCAGACTGACTGCTGTTTGCCCAGTGCCCAGGTTGAAATGGTGATTTCTTGGGGGCATACGGCAGTTTCAGTCACTCCAGTTTAAGGCATGAACACCAACTGCTGCACCAACTGCTGCGAACTGATTTTGGTCGAATGCGGGATGCCCACATTGCCAGTGGTTTGCCACCATTTTTGTCCTGAGCATGCGGCCAGCATTGGGGTAGACCCCAGAACTGCCTTTCGTGATGACCAATTGAGGCTACTTGGGGGTTGTCGGTAATACCACCGTTTTCTTGTAAAATTGAGTTGGTTTGTCAGTATGCATGCAAAGAACCCCCAATAATGTCAGTTCACTCCCTTGCGTTTCATGGGGCCAAACCATTGTTTCCTACACTCTTCCGCTTCAACCACTTCATTGCTTCGAAATGTAATTTTCTTCGTCTGAAACTGGAGTTTACCCCGCAGTCAGTTATGGCCATTTTGAATGGCACAATGATGGCAATTTACTGGAACTCGGGGTTTTCCCCCTATAATATTGGTGGTATGGGGATAGTCATTACAAGGTGGTGCCCCCCTGGTGGAAGTTGGTTTATATCCCCCATTACATTTAGATATATCTACGATAAACCCAAGTTATTGGAGTTAATTCTAAACCAACTTAGTTGACAAATCCGTATATATGTATGTAGAAATCATTATAAATCACCATTTTTCCTGAACTGGGGCACCGCCTTGTCATCCAACGACGGAAGGCATCAAGCGCCTGCAGTTCGCCCACTCCTGGTGACTCGACGCCAAGTCATAGGCCTTCATCTGGACACAAGGCGTGGTCAACCAAGGGGGTCACCAAGAAAAACACGGGGATTCAATCGGATTAACCAGCACAAAATGTGGATCTGATGGGGAGTAAGTATGATTAAAACAGATTAAACCACTTTTGATGGTGATTTAAGTGGTGATATCATGGGGATACAAGTGAAATATGGTGGTTTACCCAACAAAAACACGGATCCTATGGGAATATCAAATTGGAATATCACATGATTTCCCACCAATGATCTCAGACTATCGGCCGGGATCATTGTTTCCCATAATCTCTTAGCAAAGGTTTATATCCGTGGTCAACCGCGGTGATGTGCTGATTGACTCGTGCCTTCTTCGTTTCAGTTGTGTATATGGCAGCGCGGCCCTTGTTATGCGTTTGTCCGATTTGACTGAAACCGTGTGTGAGAATCTTTCGTATCGTTGGGAATATTGAAAATAAGAAAAACTAATCTTAGATTTCGTGTTGAGCATGGACCCAGATGAAACGATATCTTGTGGGCGGTTCGGGGTTCCAATGTGCTGTTGGTCAAGTTTTCATGCGACCAAAAAAAGATTGTGGTGTTAACCTGTATGTTTTGCAACGTTGAATTTCGCCTCTTGAAAGCGTTGGACGGCTTGCTAGGCACCGCCTTCCAAGCCCCACAAGGCACGGATTGAGCATATTTTACCAATACGGATGCTGGCATGTTGCTGGATTGTTTTTCCAGATCTCCGATCTGAATTTGAAGCCATTGCCAGGGCATCGTCAAGGAAGTTGCCAGCAGCGACCTGAATCACTGTGTTTTTTGCAGCCATCATTTTAACAAAAATGGAGGTATCTCAAGTCATGGGGGTACCCGAATCATCCAAGTCATGGATGACCATGACTTAGTATTGAAACCCATGGCGACGTGGGGATCGACTTAAGAACCAAATGTTGCCCAAGGCGATGACAAGATGTACGTGGGCGCTGTTGCCTCGGGTGATGTTTTTTGGGGTTGAGAGTTGAGAGATGCGGGTTTTTGTTTTAAAGTCACACTTTTGATGGTTCATTAATGGTGAATTAGTGGTCAATGATGCTTACTCGTTTCATGTTAATCATGTTAATCATGTTACTCATCATATGTTCCATTAACATTATTATTTTACGGGTGTACCCGATTTTCAGACACACCCGTATGTTTCCGAATCAACTAAAAATTAACACTGGTTCCCCACGCTCTGGTTGATACAGGGAATTTGTATCCATCAGCGTCCGCTGCTTGTTGTGTTCATCCAACACTTTGTTTGTTCTTGAATTGTTGGTTGTTTAACGGCAAAGGTGTCAAATTCATACTCAAATTCGGTACCCGGAAAGAACGATGTTGATTCTTTACATTGACCAAGATTGACTTTGCATCACCGATATCCCCCATGCCGGTTTGCTTGAAAATAAGGTGCCATAGAGTGCCCCAAAACCCTATGGTTCATCAGCATGTGTCCTTTAAAAATAGCCATATATTGGGGTTTAATCCCCCATTAGATTCATTATCATATCCAGGTTTAATCCCCATTCCCACTATATCCACATCAACTGAGGACCGTGTGAAGCTGAAAGGACCTCCAGTCCGGCACGGCGAGGTGGAAAATGGTGGATTTCTCACCGAAGAATTTTGAAACTGAGATGTGGGTGTGTCTGAAGATGGGGTATACCCCCAAGACTGCTAGTTGAATGGGGGGAAATGATAATAGACCATGAAATTTTGGGGTATCCTTTCTTTAGACAAATCCATGTGGATGCCCAGTGGCATTCCTTTACCCAGCAGGTCATGTACATCGGTCCCGCTGTCTTTGCGGGTGGTGAGACGGTGGTGGGCTGGGCTCCTCAGTTCCTGCAGCCATTCTCTTTGAAACCTGAGAATGGCACCCCGGAAAGATGATTTTGCTAGTTGGCCTGGCCATTGTTGGGTTTCCTGTTTTTTTTTCAGATGGGTGCAGGCTGCATTCCATGACATGACCCTTTGGGCATCTAGAATCATCTAGATTCGAGCCTTGCAAGAAAAAGCTTGCATCTAGATGGACACCTCATTTTGGGTAATGTGGTAAACCCAAGACTAAACCATTCCCAAAAGCACCAAATGGTAGGTTTATGGCATTGGATTTCCCACATAGCTGAATTTTCGGATTGAGTTGGTAATGTTGGAACCCCCTGGGTGCCCATGATACCCTGTGGCATCATTCTTGAGGTGTGAAGCTGGATGAAAAGAGAAGCACGTCAGATTGCGATGGCATGTGACCCTCAGTGAAGCACGTCATAGTGTGGTAAAACCATAAACCATCCCCAATATGTTTATTATATCTTCTTATTGGATACACCCCTATTTGGGATGACCTAAAATGACCCCCACATCGTTGGTTGATGCGATTGTTTAGTAGGTTTACCACACTATGCATAATGAGATGCTGATGAAACAGCAAATGGATGACAGTTCTGCGGGATGCAGACTGAAACAAGATGAGTTTGTCTTCTTTGCGAAGAGGAATTCAATGAAAGAATGTTAACAAAAGAAGTCACCTGAGTATGCATGACCTGAGAATCCCGTTCTCAACAAGGCAGTGTTTTGAACAGACGACGCATCGCAGGTTTTTGCTAGCTTGTCAGGTACAAAAATGAGCGATTCTTTCGATGTCAGCCCGGCCATGGAATTTACCACGCCTTGGAAGAAGTGGAGTTGGTGCGATGGCTCAGTTTGGGAAAACATGGATTATGGGTTGGAAATTGCACTTATTCTGACTTTACCAAGGAAAGTGATGATTGTAGCAAGTAAAATGATGAATGATTTTATGGCCATTTGAATGCAAAACCGCCATTGAAGGAAGTTTGAAAGTGATTATTTCAGTGGCCAACATTCATGGACCATCAGATTTTTTGCCGTATAGTGTAGCCCCCGAAGAGATAGACAAGGTTGGATCTAACAGAAATCACCACAATTTTAGGACTGGGTTTGCTAAAAATCTATATCTTTTTGCGGTTTGCTGTAGCTTATTTTCAGACGCCTTCCAAGGTACCCCCGGAACTTGCAGACGAAGATGTTCGCTTGTTGCCGATGCGGGAGCCCCTGGTTTTTGGATCATTCAGGTGTTGGTAGACCCAAATACTTGACTTTGCTGGGTAAAGATGCTCTCTTGCAGAAACTGGGCAAAACCAAAAACCAACCATTTGCCAGAAGAAATTGGTTTATCGAAGCAAGTGGAGGTTTTTCCAGTATACCTTTTTTCTGTTCGGGTCAAGGTCCGAGGCCCCTGATGCAGACACCTTTGACCTCGAGGAGGAACTCAATCAGTGCCCTGGCTGAAAGAATTGAGCCTGAAAAAACGGTATTCTTATGAAACCAATGATAAGACATGCCAAAACTATTCAACAATTACCTTGTGTTTTTTTGTTCTGCATACCCAAGTGGGAATGTTATTAGGTTTGCCATATTACATTCAAACAGCCGGGCAAACACATCCCGCCTCACTTCGCCCAAGGCTCATAGGTCTCAAGGAGGTGAAGGAATCCATTCGCCACACGCGGAACTTCATCGAAGTTCAGCCGTGGATCCCAGGGGTGAAGCTGAACTTTGTGGTCCTCAGGTTATGATGTTGATGATATCAATGATATCAATTATATTACAATATAGTGCCGGTATGCATGGAATTTGATAGGGAAAGAATTGGTATAGATTGTTGCAGTATTGTGTTGTTTACATATTTTTATGCATATTGATGGACAGGTATAGATAGATACTCGCAATATTTCCATAGCCCCCGGCCCCCGGCTATTAAAAAAATCAAATCAACTAGAGGTGCGTGGATCGTTGATACAATTATGAGCTGGTCGGTGGTTCAAGATTTCCTCCAAAAATCCTTTTTTTGCTGGACAGGACGAAAATCGCATGTGAAAATCGCATGTTTGCATGTAATCAATCCGTTCTTTCACTGTTTGTAACTGTGAAAAGATCTGCTGGACAAGACAACTTAAATAAGAAACATTTAATCAAAGAAAAAGAACATCAAAGAAAGAAAACTTATAATGATGTATAATGTGTGTAGGGTTTCCATATGGTTTCAATATGTTTGAACCGATGGAAAGCTCCACAGCCCCAATTCCTCTTTTGTGTCAAGGAAGCGTCGCAGCAGCGTCACGGGAGACAGCTCGGCACGCGCCTTGCATTTCGCCTTCATGCAGGGTACTGCAGGTGACTCGGAGGACAGATCAGGCATTAGATCAGGCACTGGACTGATATGGAGGTTTCATGAGATTTCCTAATCCTCCATTTTGGGAAACATCCATATATAAATACTCCATGATAGATGGTCAGTACATATTATTACCTATAGATTCTCGTGCTGAAATTCAAATAATATTCGTAAAGCAATAGCAAACCATCCCCAAATATACCAAAATTGTATGAGTGGTCATTAAACCCATCAAAATACGGGTGGTTGATTATTGCTTTACTAACATTATCTCTGTTGATCATCAAAAATGGGAGGTCAACCATCAAAAAATGCTGCAGATGATGGGGATTAAGCCACTTGTAATGCTGATTTATCTGAGGACATCATGGGGATATGACTGGAATATGATGCTGAAACCAACAAAAGATGGGGAGATGATGGGAAATTATCGTTTAATCCCCATATTGGTTGCTTTTCATTAGTTATTCAACTATGTTTCGGCATGGGATGATCATCCCCAAAGACTGGACCGCCTATGTCTCAGCGCGTGGCGAAAAAACAACCAGTGATTGGTGGTTCTTGTTATAGGAAAATATGCGGGTTATACTATGGTCGTCCTATCATGCTATGAATATTTGCTCAAGAAATGGGTCAAGCTATGGGCATTTCTTAAAACCAAAACCATGGATGTTCAGGGAAATTAATGGTAAATCATCAATTATCTTTCAGTTTGTGTATCGAATGGTGGTTTCAAGGTATGGACTGATTGAAAAAATTGGTGATTAGTAAGGTGTCATTGAATAAGATGAAGAACAATATAGTTTACGACTTGTATATCGCTTGTCATGTTCAGATTGGAAGGTGATTACATCCTGAAATGATCAGTCACTATCTGTACATGGTTGCCCGGTCTGTTGTTATATCCATATAGATTAGCTAATCTCATGGCCAAGTTGTTCAAATGGGTCATACCTTTGCTGTACCTTGTTTCACCTTAAAGGATCCAATATTCGATGGTATGAATATTGTGACCTACTTGGAGGATCCGTGGTTTATGACCGGTACAAAACCCACATATAAGTGGGGATATTCCAATTATATAACCAGGGTATCATCTAGTTTCTAGTTATTACCCACTGAGCTGAATCCAGCCATAGAACCATCGCCATAGCAGGCTCCGGAGCCGGAAAAGTGGCGCAAGTACTGGGAGGGATGCTCTTAAAGCCAGAGACCTCAGCAGTGAGATTTCATGGGATCTAACCATCCACAGCATGTAAAAACCATCCATTTCATGGGATTTAATGGGTCTAGTAGGCTTTTAACTATCAAATATATGAGGATGATGTCCTATCCAGTAGTGGAGGGAGCTGTTCGGCTCTATGCTTCTCTCCCTTTTTTTGATGGGGAGCCTTGGGGAGCTCCGAATTGAGTCTTCCACCACATGATACTTTTGGATGTTTGGGAAACCGGGATTGAAGATGTTTGTAATAGGACATCACATGGTGAAGTGTGTTGGGACATAGCTTCAAGGAACTGCAGTGGGTGAATTCACCAACAATCATTAGCATATCAACCAGCAGCAACAATCTATTCAACCAACAACCTTCCCAACAATCACCAACAAGAACCACTACGACAAAATGTTTGGATCTTCACCATTGATTAGCTGATAAACATACCTATATGCCATGCTGGTTTTCGAGTTGTTTTCTACCTAAGCATCAATTATCATCAATTAACTAGGTATCCCAGGTATCCAGTAACCACACCTCACCCTAGCGCCCAGGTTTGGAGTTCTGACCTCGGGTCATGTGCTTGAGGTCACCAGAAAGGACATGGGCACCAGAATTCCAGGAAGTTCTTTGGTTACACCTTTAGAATCCTTTAGATGTCTTAAAAATCTGTGGTAAAGCGGTTTACTCCTGGCTTTACCACATTGCAATACATTGCAGTCATTTCTTCTTGGTGGTTCACCCCAGGAATCGTAAGTGGGTGAACTACCCACTCTCGATTCCTGCGTTTACCACGCTATGCCCATGATGCATGAAGTATCCATGAATTATCCATTGAGTATCCAATTGTCCATTAAGAAGATACATTGACTATCCATGTATGGCAGTTTTTGTGCTATCCAACAATTATTGTTCCAATCATCAATCAAGTGTTATTATCCATTACAAGTATGCATTAAGTATCCATTAAGTATCCATGCGTTATCTACGTGTTGCGAAGAGCTTATTCTTCCTGGGAGAACATCCCTCCCGTTGCAGGACCTGGTCGCTGGGTGCACCGGTGGTGATGCAAGGGGGCCCAAAAAATGCCGAACGGTTTAAGCTTCCAAGCAACTACAAGTGCGGAAACCTGATTCCTAAAATAGGGGTACCCCCAAATCATCCATTTTAATAGGATTTTCCATTATAAACCATCCATTTTTGGGTACCCCCATTTTAGGAAACCTCCACATATCTATACCATTCTGGAAACACGGTTCTATCTTTTTGGGGGTTGCTATACCGAAAGAACATCAACAGAAAACAGCTGAAGGAAGGAAAGAAGGAAACGGCAACAGAATATTGTTGAAAAATATGTTGGGATCAAACTGATGTTTTGGTGGGGAAAGTGCTGTCGAAAAGCCCAGGTTGATGCCAAGATGAAGAAAGTGGTTTGGGGCCCGAGTTGTGATCTACCGCAGCTTTTGTTGCTGACAGGAACTTGTTTGTGTTGATGTTTGGAAAGACATTGGGCATTGGATGACATTGGTATTAAACAACATTGTGTACTATTGGTATCTATTGGTCACTAATGATACTGTACAAGTCAAACAAGTACTCGTTGATCTCAAATGTGGGGATGCATCAAAACCTATGATTTACCATATTTTGGGGGGTTGTTCACATCCATAGACATCATGGATATCACAAATCCCAGCTATGTTGGGGCTTCACCAGTGTATAAAACCATCCAAGTCCCAAGGCACGCGCCGCAGAGGGTGGAGTCTTGCTGGTGCAGGGCGCTGACTGCCTGAAAGACACCGAGAAGAGCTCGGACCGCCTTCTGAGTTGGGGATTTCTGCAGCTGGAACACTTGGGGATTCGATGCTAGATGATGGCCCCCCAGAACTCAGTGGGTTGCATCATCTTTGCTACATTTTTGCCTCCTATGTTGGTGGTATTGAAAAAATATAATTCAAATCCATACCAGTACTATCCGTATGGGAGGGGTTACTAAAATATCAGTACCCCAAGCCATCGCTTTTTCCATTAATGATGAATAATGATGGATGGTTTTGGGGAGGCCTCATGTTAGGAAACCCGCATATACCCATTGCATCTAGAAAAACTCCTAGCCATCAGCTTCACCAGGATCGAATCGGCGAAGAAGCGCTGCAATCCGTGACGAAACTCCTGGAGGTCGGATTTAGTTGGAACTCAGCAGCGATGGCGAATCCCCAGCCAAATTCTGGATATTATCCAGGCATCCGGCAACTAAGATGGTTCAGTTTGACTGAAAACTGGGTATAATAGGGTATAATTATGACCTGGTTGTTGTGGCCATTTGAGTAGGGAAAATGATGATAAGAATGATAAACGAGTGAATTTGGGGGGCTCCCAATGGTTAATTTCACCCAAAGCCCATCTGTGCGAGAACCTCCCGTTCACAATTTGGCAGACTGCTGCCATTGCCACCGAGTGGCCTCAGAGGCCAGAGATCCGCAGCCATAGATTGACCGAAGCATCTTGCAATGACTCTTTCTTGCAGGGTATCTTAGCTTGGCCCAAAAAAAAACCGAAACTCTGTGCTAATAACTGATATCCGGAAGGGATGGATTGTTCAACCACCGATGAAGGCCATCGGATTCACCGATTCAACGTCCATTGATTCGGTCAGGCTATGCCTAGTGCTTGCTGGCCGGCGAAGTCAGCTAAGTCAGCTGCTGGAGACGGTGGTGGTCGGTCAATGGTGAAGCGACAGAAACCTTAAAGATGAAAGAAACAATGATAGGCGAGACAGGCAAAAATTTGGAAAATGGATGGAAAATGGATGAAAACTTGATGGAACATGGACGGAAGTGTTGTTGCCTTGGTTGCCTGAAAGCTCCTTGGAGTGCGTTGTCAGGATCACAGGCAGTGCCATTGCCAATGTTTACCCAGTTGGAAGTTGTTCTTTTCAGGAGACCCCTGGGCTTGGCAGCAGCATCTTCGCACGGCTCGAGTTTTCAGCTGGGATCCAAGTGCTGAGGTGCTGCAATTCTGGTGGAACTTGTGGAACTTCTGATGTGCCAAGGACCTCACCGCCAGTGAAGTGGTGCCTTGCCGCAAAAGTCGCTGATGTCAGAAGAAACATCCCAAAAAAATAGGACATTCTTCGGTTGATGAAGCACAGAAGCAAATGAAGGTGTTTCTCCAGTCAATAAAATGTGTGCTTTCTCAGGCTCAAATCCTGAGACATTTGGTGAAGTCCAACAGTTTCCAGTTGAGCCCGGAACCAAATCTGCGGAAAAACTAGTGAGTCCACCAGACCAGATGACATCAGATGACATCAGATGGAACATGAGAATGGTGCGGTGCCGAGGTCATGACCTCACTGATGAGAAGCCACTCGGCCTCGGCTCGCTGTGTTTTGGCTCGCTGTGTAGAACAAATTGGAGCTGTGAATGGAAAAATCATCTATGAATGGGAGGGAGTTTCCAAGAGTCATTCTTTTTCGCACCAGGATAAAACGGACAGCTTGTGAAAGCCAGCATGAATATGTTTGGGATCTCCTACAAGATACAGACAAAAAAGGATACACGTCTTCAAAGAGAGTACTAACTGCATCTCTCCACCACTCAGGCTGGAAAGCTTGGTGCGACGTCGCATGGCAAGGGTGTTGAGCACAGCAGACACAAAAATCCGAGTCCATTCAGGAAGGGTTCAAACCTTCGCACATCCATTTCCCGAGGCCGGTGGAGACGGCACCAAGAATGTTCGATTGGCAAAGGCCAGCGTCGGTGTGTCAGGCTGATTGTGAAATCAATCAGGTATGGGCCAAAGTTGGGTGTTCATTCACAAATTTGGTCAGGTTCTTAGTATGAAACCCTTCATTTTTTGGGTCCAATGATCTTGATCCATAGACAGATGATACCTACAATGATAGACAATTTCGTTGGTGGTTTAAACATATTTTACAACCCATCCAGAAGTCCTAAAGTCCCAAAGTCTTCAAACCTGGGGATTGCAGGCCATGCTGGAAGAAGCTGTGAGTCGTCAAACCGACCGAGTTTGGGCCAAGGAACTCTGGGTGGAAGAGTTACCCACTCGCAGCTCAAAAAAATATCCATTTTGGGAGTCGTAAAAAAAATTGGGAAGACGGAACTTTACATCAGCGAAATGACAAATAGGTTGCAAATGGAATTTGAGCTGAAAATAAAGACATGTCCGTTTTGAAAGTCCATCATTGTTTCTCCCAATACCTACAAAAAGAATCTCAAAGATCGAAAAACTCAAAATCTCAAATGGTAGGGAACAAAATCGAACAAGTTTTCAATAGTTTTCCGATTTCTATTGGGGACCCCTGGTTGCCCCTGAACCGGGGGCCATCCTTTGAGGAGACCTTATCCTTCACTGGTCTCACAGCGCTGGTGGAACAGGCAGAAACTGGGTGCAGTTGGGTCAAAAACACCATGAAAAATTGGGAGTTGAATGGATTTTGATATATTTTGATGGATTTCGTATGATTTTACCATCACTGTAATTGGATTTAATGGGAATCACTGCTGT
Source organism: Symbiodinium sp. clade C Y103 (assembly GCA_003297045.1). Lineage (NCBI taxonomy): Eukaryota > Dinophyceae > Suessiales > Symbiodiniaceae > Cladocopium > Cladocopium sp. clade C. Next base: position 96,842 of record BGPT01000111.1, read on the forward strand.
TTTTGGTTGCAGTTTGGATTTTTCATTGGTGTAACCACGGGAGTTTAGTCCCCATGGGATACGGGACCCCAAGTGGTTTCATGGGATGGTAGTGGGGTATGATGGATCGCCCATAGGGACTGGTCCCATATTGGATATGGTGGAGTGTTGATGGTGTATCCGCTATCCGTATCCATAAAGAATAATGAGGCATGTATATAGTCCATAAGAATGATGATGTGATTTGAAGGGTGGATTCAGGTATATGTGTGTTGTTGAATCCATGGAATGATTGACCGTTATACATGCATTTCTTTTGAATTGATGGCGCAAACATCAACAGGCTGCTACATTCTTTTTTGCGCCACAAAAACACGCCAAAGAAGATGAAGAGGTTTCAGCTGAAGTGATGCGTTCAGCGAAATGAATTTGGCTTTCACCAGGACTTTGTCGACAAGAGCAAAGACACCAACGAAGCTGCGCAGGCGACAGCTTCGTGACAGCGCAATGTGACAGGAAGGCAGTGCCAGCACCCTCTGCCCATGGCAGTCCCAGCTGTACCTTCTTCCAAGGCTGCCCTGAAGCGCCTGGATGGCATTGTCGGCTTGAAACCTGTGAAAGAGTGTGGGGACCAAGGCTTCAAAACGGGCTGACCCATCTGTGGGTCATGACGTTTATAGGCCCTGACCCAAGCAATTTACAGAGGAAAATGGTGTTGCCAGAAAGTTTGGAAGCCCTGAATACCCTCCCAAAAAGCTCACTAAAATAGATATACATTAGGAATATCCCCCATTTTGAACTGGGATAAATTGCATTAAATGACAATCCTCTTGAGGTTTGTGAGATCTCTCTATGCAACACTCCTGATGGAGCAGCGTCGGCGGGAGATGGGACTGGAAACACCAGGCTGGTGTGCCACTGCACAGCCATTGGACCATTGCCAGCTGATTTTTTCCAGGTGGGAGTCCAACCTTGCACATGGTGTTCCAAGGAATCTTGGTTTATGAAAAGAAAAAGTATTGTGAGATTTTGTGAGATTTCGATTCAGCTTGGTTTGGATGCTACAGTTGAGGCAATCCTGGGACTGGCAAGACCACTGTTGCGCGGGTAGTGGCTGATTTGCTCAAGGTGCGGTCTGCCCAGGAATCCAAAACAAGGAAATATATAAGTTCCTCATCATTTCAGCGCAATATCATGGGTTGTTCGCGTGTTTATGTTGCACTTGCCATGTATTTCGCCAATGTTCCTTCAAAGAGTCTTTGACGCAACAATACATTGTCATTGCCATTTTCTTTGCCGTTCTCCATGTCTGGTGTGTTGCAACCAAACCAGAGACAAACCGACATCATAAGTCCCCATGTTGGAGGATTAAATCCCCACATTATTCCATATGTGTGCCGGTTAAATCCTAAAAATGGCCAGTTAAATCCACATGTTTCATGTTTAAGTCCACGTATTTGTTCTTGGTTAAATCATATCAAATCCTGAACTTGAAATCATGTCAAACCCTCATTTTGATGGGTTTAATATGGTTAAACATGGTTATACCAGCTCAAACCCTTCTGTTTCTTGCTGAAATCACTGAAATCCCCCATGTTTCGTGGCTTCATGGTGCAGGCTCTGGGTTTGCTGCGCACCGGACACCTGGTGGAGGCGGATCGTGCCGCCCTGGTTGCGGGCTACAGCGGACAGACGGCGTTGAAGACCAAAGCCGTCGTGGAATCCGCCGGAGCCTCAGGGAATTCTCGTGCCATAGCAGGGCTGAGATGTTTGATGAGTTTGGGACTGTTATGATTATCTCAGTTGTTATTTTTTGTGGTGATCTTTCAGTTTGATTGTGTTCTGCTTCTGTTTTTGTTGTATTCAAATCCCCTGTTGGTTGATTCTTATATGTTTTTTTTAGGGATAGCAATGAATAGTCAATGGAATCGAGGGTACCCTATGTTCAGAGAAAGTCGAATCATGAGTATAGAAGGCATGATTTTTGGAATGATATGATGTTGATTGTTTTTGAATGAATTATATATAGATGGTATTTATTATTGATATTATCTACCCACCTTCAGAAAAATGTTGTGTAGCTGAGATTATCCATGATCTGGAAACAGTGTGTGGCATCTCCGATCGCTTTTTGCTCATGGCGGATGACCGAGGCTTTGGGTGGTGTGCTGTTCATTGATGAGGTCCACCGTTGCATCATATGGGTTTCTCTGAAAATTTAGGGGAAAGACCCACAAATTTGATGATTGATCAGCACATTTCCAAATTGATGACCATTTGGGGGTATATACTGTATACATCTGCATACCCTATTTTCCAGACCCATATTCATTATGACCTGGGTTTATACCATTGTATAACTGCGCTCGTAAGTGGCCAACGGCTTCAACATCGTCTGTGTGTATATTCTCTTCCCCAACAGATCTGCAGATTTTGGTGGAGGCTTATGCTTTGGTGGGTGACGATGGGCGTGATTCCTTTGGACGAGAAGCCTTGGACACGCTGATCAAATTGGTGGAGGACCGGCAGGGGTTGACTTCCAGTGGTGAAGCTGAAGAGAAAATGCTAGAAGACCGTGGTGAACGCCATACAGAGAAGGAATGAACCAACCAAAAAGGAAGATTTTGCCAAGGAGAAGAGTCAACATCCTGTCAACGGCTCTTTTTAGTGGAAGAGAGCACAGATTAATTTGGCTTGCTCCCCACTCCAACTTCCACTATCTTCGTTGCTGAGGACTACCGGCAGGACTTGGTGGTGATTCTGGCAGGCTACAGCTCGGAGATGGCACGCTTGAGCTTTGCCAAAATTCGGTGCTTTCTATGAGAATTGTTGGTTTATAGATGTTTATAGTGATATATAGTCTCCAAAAAAGACGGACTTGACATTATCTTGGTAGAATTGAGGCTTTCTATCTTTTGGGACATGCTACGAGACTCCTTTGTTTGCAGGGTACAAACCATTGTAAAAAAATCCCTTACAATCCATTGATTGCTGGTGCTTCAAGATTCTACAAGAGCCTCAATGGACGGGAAATGGGGTGTCCGTGTCCAACATCTCAGGATCGAAGCCAATCCCGGTTTACGTTCTCGCTTTCCAACGGTCATTGAATTCGATGCTGGCACCTCAGACGACTGCACCGAACTGCGGTTGGCCGAAGATCTGCAGCTTCTGCAGCAAACAGCAGATTTGATGTGAAAAAACCACTGAAAACCATGGTTTCCTGTATACATGTTCCATCATGTTCCCATCATGTTCCCATATTTTCCAACAATCCCGACCCAGGGCCACTGAGAGCTGAAAAATCCACAATGATAGATTCACTGAGGACTACACCTCTGAAGAGCTGTTGGAAATCGCCGACGGCATGCTTCTGCAGGTGTCATGAAGTCATGAGGAAATTTCAATTTGGAGGTTTTCAGAAATGAAGATACCCCAAAATGGATGGTTTATAGTGGAAATCCAATTTAGATTAGGATGATTTGGGATTCCACCCCATTTATGGAAATCCTCATTTCTATGAGCTGCATAAATGGGCTAAAGCCCCCAAATGCCAGGGGATGATCATCCAGAAATGTGGGGGTATACGACATGGAAAAGCCCGGATGGTGTGTCCTGAAGCGAGCTGCAGAAGGGTTTCCATTCTCAATGCCGTGATCCTGCACTTGGCTGTCCAGCATTCTTGGGAGCAGGTTGGAACAGCGAACCAAGATATTGTTGGTTAAGGATTAGTAATCATTTGGTAGTCACATCTTAGGTATTGATGATATATTATGATATATATATATATATTGCATAGTCACACAGTCAACTAATCCCAATCTTTCTGCAACGGAAAAAAAAAAAACTATTCACACTGGAATGATGCTCCACAATGACAGTTCCCGTGGCCACGGCCAGGATATTCTGACTTTGTCGGATCTTTCAGCCAGCGAGCGGTTGAAAGAGCTATTGCAAAAGGCGGTCTCTCTCTTCACCCAAACTGAAAAAAGAACCCAAAAAATTGGGCGCGTGAACATCTCAACACATCTCAACACAATTTTGATTTTGTCTATTCTGTGCATCTTTGGCTTTTCAGAGGTAGAACTACAGGGTATTAGCTGAACATGGCTGAACCGCTCGTTGTTTTTTGACATCCGACTCCGTGCAGACTGTTCCAAAGCCTGGAACGAAAAGCGATCGACAAGCCGGCAATGGACGCTGGGAAACCCAGAGGTATGACTAAAAACTTGATGAGTAGGGGAAAGATTTTAGCACTCTGAGAACTGCGATTGCAACTTCTACGGTACTACATATAACTGCAACTGGGCAATGGAGAAGTAGCCTTGTGGTCCAATTTCAGATTCGAGGCATGTCGGTCTTGAGTGCACAACCCGGTGCTGAGGTGCTGTCAGAAATATTTTGGAAAGAGCCAAGCGAAACCAGGCAGAGTTTCTGAAGACCTTTAAAGTGTCAACAATGAAGCAGCAAGGCATTGTGCTCGCTGAAGTTGGGAACTCCCAAAACATAGGCTGCATTCCATGCCTTAAAGATTCTTGCTTTCCGGGTACAGAGGAACCACCTGGAAAGAATTGAAGTTGGGGTAGGTGGAGGATCACTGAATTTGGAGTCGCATTACAAGAATGGAATGAAGCCGATTCAATGGGTACAACCCCAGGAGGTGATCTTCCACTATCCTTGCGCAAACAACCCTGGCAATGGCAAAGTCCTCAATTTTGATGAAGATTGTTTTCGTTGATCTTCCCATTAAAAAGGAGACTCTTCCATTTTCACCTGATATATGCTCAGATGTCACAGTAGATATGACATTATATTCCGGCAGATATTCCTCTAGATCAACCGATGGGCAAGAGATAGCCATGATTCATGGCAACTTTTTTCAGTAGGTTCCTTTGGTGTGGCATCCGGTTGGGAAGTGGTTAACAGCCATGCTTAGTTCATCCACTCGTGAATGGGAAAAGCCAATAGTTACATATGGGACGCGCCTCTGTGAGTATTGGGGATTCCACTTCATTTTTGTGTTTCCATTCAGAGTTTTTTTTCTTTGGGCCGATACTTACTAGGAATGGGATAGTGATGTTGAAGCGATTCTTGATATCAATGACTCAATGGGATGGTTGATTTACCCCGTGGTATTGCAGCATATATGATAGCCCAGCCATATTCGAACGCCATATCTCTATTGCTAGAAGAATCCCATAGTCTAGAGGAAACTGTCATCCCAGCAACCTGTAGCTTATGAACTGTGGAACAGGTATTTGTAACCACTCTCGTTGGTTAATAAGGACTGTTTCTTTGATACATATTGATGGTTTCCTAACATTTATGTATTGACATTTAGCAACTGATCAATATGATGGGATTAACCCATGTCTATTTCATTTGAGAAAAATAGAAAAAAAAAAATAATAACCCCCGGCTATATCATAGCAACCCGTAGCTATATCTAATTGCTATATGAGAGACATGAGCCATCATGAGCCTATCAACATCATAACTCCTCCCCCAGTGGATTTTCCCAATCCGTTCGTCGGAGGCCCTACGGCTGCAGCAAGAAGCTGCGGCAGGGAAGATCCACAGCCAGACGGATATGTTGACGCTGGTGGCGCAAGACTTTGATGGATGCGTGGCGCTCAATTCGGCAGGTCGGTGGTCCGAACAGAAGGGGGATGATACATCCATATGTACTTATTTTTTGGGATGGAAATTGTTAGTGATATATCTATTCTGGGTAATAACTATTACTTCACCCCTACAAAAATCTGGATTTGCTGAAGATGATTTTGATGTTCCCCATGGAAAGTCCACTACTTGGGGAATCTATAGTTTTTTTTTTGGAATTTGCGGGGGGCTTCTGGATCGCAAATCCAAGGGGTTGGGAAATCATCCTCAGCATGCCTGGCAAACTGCTGAAGGGCGCCTCGGGAAGACACCCATTGGCGGGAATAGAATTCGAACAGAACCATCTGGGGGTTTCCTAAAATGGGGGTACCCAAAAATGGATGGTTTATAAGGGAAAAGCCTATTAAAGTGGATGATTTAGGGGTTACCCCTATTTTAGGAAACCTCCATGTGTTAGCCAGCAATCAGCTCAAGTCTTGCTTCCAGCATCAAACTTTTGAACTCCGAAGCCATTCAGGTTTGAGTCCCTAAGCAACCGACCTTCAGTTTCTTGGCGTTTGCTGGAAAAATGTGCTTCAGATGCAGACAAAGGAAATTAGGATAGCAATAGCATCAAGAAGTTTCATTTTTTGCGGGTTAATTCCATAGATGTCAATCATAGTACCAGATGCGATGATATGTTTGAAGTGTTTATATGTGTCCTGAGACATGAATTGACTTATGAGGCCCCTCTCTGCGAACAGGTATTGACTCGCTTTGCACGAATGGTGATGAATGATGCAGATCAACGAGCAACTACCAGTTTTGTAATCAATGGTCGAAGAGGTATCTATTGCTTCGTCGAGTGTTTGGAGATGTTTTTCACGTTACATCAGGAACTGCTGCTGCAACTGTAGCCTTCTTGGCCCAAGAACCAAAATCCCAAAGTCGACGCTTCTGCCGACCCTGGGCTTTTTGTGCTCGCAATGCGAGGGGCCCCAGCACGATAGGTCAGGCCCTAGGAGATGCTGGAGCACCAAACCGGGCAGATCCGAAAGGAGAATGAGTTAAGTTAAGTTGATTTGAGTTGCAGATTTCTGTTGAGTTGGCGTGCTAGACTAGTCCTATCTAATCCTGCAATTCTTGCAATCCATGTTTTTGCCTCTACTCGTCTTCCAATAAATACAATTGACTTCAATTGTGAGGTAATTTGGGCATGTCTATAACTGTGATCCCCTGCATATCATCAGCCAATTCCCCCACCGGCATTCACGAGGAAGTATTTCGCCTTTCTGGTTGTCACCGTGGCTCACGCCGTGTGGGCCCTAGCAACAAAACCCTAGATTGATCTGGATTCCAGTGCAGCGAAGGTGCCCTCAGTCTGCATGGTTTCTGTTGGTGTTGGATGTTGGTCGTGGTTCAAACATCATGTGGTACCCCTCTGCAGTATTGTTCATCCTTGGAATCTACATTAGTTAGACTTTTGCTGACTAGCCCTTTGTAAGATGGCCAATACCAAGTTTTCCGCTTCCAACTGGAGGGATTGGTCTCAGAAGCTGTCAAACATTTCAAAGCGATGCAGTCAAAAACATGAGGCCCAACAAAATCTACTGTGGATGTTCGTAGGTGTTTGTAGGCGCACTGTATAGCTCTTTCCCAGCAAGATGTCACTTTCCCACAGGATCCAGTGGGATTAGAACTAAAACACCTCCAGGTGAGCCCTATGGAAAAGGTCTTCAGCATGTTGGATGGCCTAGAAGAATGACTGGACTCGGTCCAAGCGAAAAGGGAAGGGGCATACCAGATACCGCAATATTTTGTGGTCATATTTCATGGGAAAATGATGTGGATTTCAGAACTTGGGAGGGTGCGTAAGATTCTCGGGAATTTTCAACCACTGAAGATGGAGAAACAGCCCGGAACGTGCGAGCTGAGAATTGCGAAGGCGCCTGAAACAGGATCCTGACAAAGATCGCAATGCTCGTGACTTCATGAACTTGGGATCCACAGCCACTAGTTGGGTTTTCAGCCTTAAATACAAATTATAGATTCATCATTGTGGGTAGCTTACATCTGAGACTACCAGAATCTAATTACGAATTCAAACACATAATGCAGGACAATCTGGGATGTTTTTCACCTGCAATTCTCTGAGTTTTGTCAGATCTTGTTACACCCCACCAACATCAGTGGTCAAGCTGGCTTCGGCCAAGTGATACCTCGAAAATTGGGTCCTTGGCCATACATTTGTTGGCTCTTGTTGGTGATACTCCACTGGGGTGGACAATCATTGATCGGGTGCACCCAAAACCAACAGAAATCGCCTATTTGGGCAGATTTTGGGGTGTCCAACCAAGATTAACCATTAACCACAACTCCGATATCCACAAGTTGTTCATCCACATGAGGTTGTCCGATCTGGAAACCAAAGTGGTGGAGGACGGCAAGGCCGCAGAACAGGCGCAACGAGTCGAATTGTTGGTTTCCCCAGAGTTATTAGGGGATTTGGGGTTGAAATTTGGGAATATCTTTAAGGATTGGCAGTTCCTTAGAGGAAGAAGTCATGAAGCAATCAATTGATACAAGAAAGTCGATGGTTTGATTGTAGTGTATCCTTCCATGAAGATGCCTTCACTTGATTCCATCAAAACCCCCCAGCAGGAAAAAATCCACTACATTGGCCTTCAACTCCTGCTGCTACCTGAAGGCGTATGAGAACTACACCAAATTCTGCACCCGCGGCAAACGAGACCTCGGTTACGATATCCAGGACGGAGAGAAGACCGTGGAGGAGCCGTTGCCGATGGGAAGATCCAGTCGACTAGCATGGCTCAATGCAAACAGTGGGGCGCATCAAACCAAAATTCGAATACATTGGAATATGTGATAAGGTTGGTTGACCCCTTGAACCACAAGTGGATCTTCAAGTAGCTCTTGATACCTCCTGCTTGGAGTAAGAAACCCACCTTCCAATGTTCACATTGAATTCCCAAAGAATTGCATTTGCTTCTGGACCATCATCTTAGGGCAACAATTTTTAGGTTCAGCGTGTTTACCTGTTGCATTTGGTGGGTGGGCCAGCCAAGAACTTGCACATGGAACACCACAAATCCAAGCAGGAAAGTGATGTTGCCAGAGAATTCCTGTCGAATTCGGGGTGTTCCAAGTTCATTGATTGCAAATCACCTTTACTTCTTTGTCCTTTCAAAACTTGTACAGGCTGTATGTCCATGTGGTTTACTTCCCTTTTGATTAAGTTCATTCCCAGCACTGGTTCAAGGGAAAATGTGCCGGAAGAATCCATAGTTGGACCGCAAAAAAAATCATTGATTTCCTGTATTGTTTCCACAAGATCAACCCAGTGAATGTAAAAATTGTTAGTTGTATCCCAAGTTTCCTTGGTAAATTCCCATTTTTGCTAACTCAATCCCCTCTTTCTTGGCAAAATCCCCGGTTTCGAATGTCAAATCTTCATGTTTCATGGTCACTGTTTGAAGTTTGAGCCCCCAACTTTGATGGTTAGATCTCTAGATCCCCACTTTAGTGGCTTCCCATTGTTTTCACCATGTCATGCAGGAACTTACGGCTTCTATCGACAAGTCCAGCAGCGATATCGAGGTTGGGTGGATGTGCCCGATGTTCTGCTATTGTGAAACTGTGTGGTATGTAGCTATTGGAATAATGGTATGAAATTAGTTGCCAACATGATTGGGGTAGAATGATTTCTATACCTGCTCATGTTAGTTGTGTTGGGTATGCTTCACTGCAGTGATGAGGATGCTTATTTGTGGGCTTCCTAGTTCACAAATGGCGCTTTTAGTAAGTTCCCGCAATGGGGCATCCCATTTCTGAAAGGTCCACGAGCATGAGAGCATGATTCCAAAACAAGTTCTTAATACAGGGAAGTATCCAAGAACATCCATCTCCAGTCTTGTTACCCCTTGTGTTTATATTTCAATTCAAGCTGAATCTACATTTTTGCTGCTAAAATATTACTTTTCGTTCACAAAACATCCCATTTTCCACATATGGATCATGCTGGGCAGCTGCTGACAGGTTTCCAGCTCCAAGATTCAGGTGCAGGGAGGGGATGGAACCGAACAAGTGGTTGAACAGCAGGAAGATCATTTTCCAAATTCATTTTTTGGGGTCGACGATTGATCGGAGGGGCGAAAACTCGTGGTTCCTTGATTTGGATGTATCCAACGATGGCGAGGTGGTGCGACCAAAAGTTCATCCCTATCCCTGTTTTGGGCCATAACCCCTGCAATCTCATAACCCCTGCAATCTTGGAATGATCAAGAACAAGCTCTGCTGTTTGAATTGCCATGAATGGCCAGTATCTTCTGAACAAATCATGCAGGTTTTTGACTAAAACTCCAAAGACCCGATGGTTTTACCACCATTTCGGTCCTCTACATTTAGTACAATCAAGAAACTCATCGCTGAAATTGTTGTTTGGTCCCCCCTGATTTCTCAGCATCAATCAGCTCCTCTCCCGATGCTCCACCGCCTCAGGAGCTGCAGGGCGCCATCACCAAGAGCGAAGCTGACCTGAAGGCCAGTCCACGACGCGGATAGCGCTGGACGAACAGAAACGACATTGGATTTACTTGGTGATTTATGAGAAATTGGCAACTCAAGACCCATGCCATGGTATAATTTGAAACTGGCAGTTGATCATGTATTTACTACTGTCATTTGTGGGGATTCATTTCATATATTTGGTTAGATCTATCCCATTAGAGCCCATTAAATCCCAATGAATTGTGGAGTCTGAACGGTTTCTCAAGTCTTTCACCGATCTGACCACCAGGCCGCAACTGACATGCGCACCAAGGAGCAGGTGGGCAGTGGGGCGCGGGAGCGGTCCAAAGATGGGACGCCGGAAATAACCAAAACTGGTTGAAACTGATTGGTGGTTTGAAGATCATGGTGATGTTTCCCCTTATTTGGGATGATCCAAAATGATTTTAAGATTTTTCCAGGCTGGTTGAAGTCCCCTCACTAGCTAATAAAAGTGAAAGTGTTGCTTGCAGGGGAAGCCAATTGTTGCTGTGCGGCCCTGGATGGTAGATCATCGAGGAAGGAACCACCACCTATGCACAATGGATAACATCAAAAACCAACAGAAATGGTGGAAAGTACAGTTGCCCACTACATTTCTCATCGTCAACAACTATTGGATTGTTGGAAACTGAGTATATCCGCCACATCGATGTTGTGATATTCGTATCATTGGCTTTAGGTGCGTCCTCCTTCAGATGCATTCTCTACATTCGACGACTGAGCAGACCCAACCGTAGCTCCGCGATAGGCTGAGCACAAAGCAGCAAAGACTGAGCTGGAAGATGCCACTGAGATGTTGGTGTCACGGCTGCATGCGGCAACCACTTTGGCAGGTCGCTGGAGGTGGAGGTGGCTGGGTCATTTTCTGGGTTCACCCTCACAGAGATGTCCAAATGTGTCCAATCCATCCCTAGTGGCGAAGAATGTGCAGCACTAAGGGCCGGGCCATCAAGACTCTCTCAGAGAAGTTGGGTGGTACGGCCTTGCTGCAGGAGAAGAGGGCGCAGACATAGCGCAGGGAATGTGGTATCCACCATGCTGTAACCCAGCTCCAAGAATCAAACAAAAGGGGGGCAACCATACCTCACTGGGTTGGGTTGGTCAACTGATGATGGTGCTGAGAGAAGATCTGTCTGAAGATTTATGGGAAAATTCCGTAAATTCCAAAGTTGTATATGCTACCCACTAAATCGCAATTTTATGGAACTAACCTGCCATTTGTAGACACACCCATTTTGGTTCTTTGATGTTTGACGCCTAATTGTCTTGGGTGCTGAACCGTGGAACAAGGCATAACGCATGAGCCTTTTCTTCCAAGATCATAGGAGCTGCAAGTGGTCAAACTTTGCTTGGTGGTTCACCACAGGAATCGTAAGTGGGTCATGACAGTCACAACTCTAGTTGCAAGGGTAAGTAGGGCGATCGTCCAGTACTGGGGTGAACCGACCCAGTTGTAAAGAATGGTGAGCCAACACCGGTGAACCACCAAGTGTATTCCAATTCCATGAATATACCATTATCCAGTTATTGCCCCATGATATGGCCAGGTGAAATCACCATTTTCTGGCGCAATCCACATTATACAGCCATTTTTGTTGGGCAAAACCTGAGTCATTTCCTCGCAGTGTTTCGTGGTTCAAGAGGAGAGTTACGGTGTCAGTTTACGCCATGGCAAGGAACATCAATGTGGCACTGTTCAGCGGAAAGGTTTGCACTCTGGCAGTACGGCCAGAAATGACCATCGCAGAGTTGAAAGAGGACATGAAGGTCGGGCCACGGCAGCACCAACAAAATTGCGCTTTAAGATGCGTTGATGATGTTTAATGGAAACCACAAAGTGGTGATTTCTCTGGGGATGGGAATACAATGGGATATTCATGGAAACTGCGGTTCACCTCAGGGAATCAGGATCGTGGAACCCCAGTTATAACTGGACGACCCTACTCATCACTTGGGATTGAAACCACCCAACTGCAGTGAACAACCAGATTTCGGGTTTCCAGAAGTATCGTTTTTTTGTAAAGCATCTATACAGTACCTTTGTGAAAACATGCCCTACATCGCTTATTCGGCCAATCATTTTTGGTTGGCAAATTCTATGAAGTTGATGCGCCGCCGCCTTTCCCTGCAGGCTTTCCATCCCTCTGAGGATGAGCTCACTCGGGCACTCAGCACCGTGGAGCTTGTCGTTGACGGGGAACAGCTGAATGATCTTCAGATGACCGTCTCAGAGTCTTTCCTCGACTCTGCCAAAGTGCAGGCACTCTGTTAAAAAAACAACAACAAAGAAGGCCTAGTTTTTTTGGGCCCAAATAATGTCTTAAGATTTCTTAAGGTAAGACTCTTCGTTCTTCATGCGGAGACCATGAATTCTAAAGTTCCAACTTTTGATATTTGGATAGGTGTGGTCATGATATGCGAAAGATCCAGACTCATTCATCACCTTGTTCATCAGGGAAATCGTGCGCCATTCTTGGTGGGCAAAACATACTTTTTGGGGGTGCAGTTCCACCAATAAGTGGCTCACATAAGCATAGTTCTAGGGGCCTTATATGCCAATGGAGGTGAAAATCCTGTTATTCCATGTTCTACCCATAAAACTAATTACCTCCAATTGCATCCCCAAGTAGGGTATGTATCCCATTATACTCCCATTATATCTTTCTTAAATCATATTAAATCCCATGCAGTCGCCATTTTTCTTTTGACATCCTCACCACCTTGGTTGTTTTATACCCATTCAAAAGCCCTGGCCGCCACTTCCGAGTTGGCAATGTCAGAAGTCAATGTACGTTTCAAACACCTTCCATCGTCAAGTGACTTGGATAAAGAGCCTAGTTCTTGTGGGATGGTGATCAATCTATTTTCATAGGGATTTACATGCCCATCAGGATTTCAATCATTGGATGGATTTCTCTACCGATCTTTACTGTATATAATAACATCATGCCGAATCATGATTCATGATCACATTTTGAACCTGGGTGCAGGTTGTTTTCTGCGTCAAGCCGGCACTTCAGTGTGCCAGCGCATCTGGCTGGAACGTGCAGGAGGTGCGCGACGTACGCATCCCGAACACTGAAACATTCAACGGTCGCTGTGCCTTTGAAGGATGCCGTTGCTTGTTGCGAATTGTCATCCCGGAGTCTGTGACTGAAATTGGAGAAAGGGCTTTTCGTGATTGCAGCTCTTTGCAAAGTTTGGTTATCCCGGAGTCTGTAACTCAAATTGGAAATCATGCTTTTCGTGACTGCACTTCTTTGACAAGTTTGACCATCCCAGAGTCTCTGACTCGAACGGGGCATTATGCTTTTGCTGGCTGCAGCTCGTTGACAAGTTTGACCATCCCAGAGTCTGTGACTCAAATTGAAGATGGTGCTTTTCGTCACTGCAGCTCGTTGACAAGTTTGACCATCCCGGAGTCTGTGACTAGAATTGGGCACCACGCCTTTCGTGATTGCAGCTCTTTGACAAGTTTTTCCATTCCGGAGTCTGTGACTCAAATGGAAAGTTATGCTTTTGATGGCTGCTCTTCTTTGACAAGTTTGACCATTCTGGGGTCTGTGACTCAAATCGGAAGTCATGCTTTTGATGGCTGCAGCTCGTTGACAAGTTTGACCATCCCAGAGTCTGTGACTCAAATTCAGGATTTTGCTTTTCGTCACTGCAGCTCGTTGACGAGTTTGACCATCCCAGAGTCTGTGACTAGAATTGGGAACCATGCCTTTCATGATTGCCGCTCTTTGACAAGCTTGAGCATTCCAGAGTCTGTGATTCAAGTTGGGATTTCTGCTTTTGAGGGCTGCTCTTCTTTGACAAGTTTGACCATTCTGGGGTCTGTGACTCAAATTGGAAGTCATGCTTTTGCTGGCTGCAGCTCGTTGACAAGTTTGACCATCCCAGAGTCTGTGACTCAAAGTCAGGATTTTGCTTTTCGTCACTGCAGCTCGTTGACGAGTTTGACCATCCCAGAGTCTGTGACTAGAATTGGGGACCATGCCTTTCGTGATTGCCGCTCTTTGACAAGCTTGAGCATTCCAGAGTCTGTGATTCAAATTGGGAGTTCTGCTTTTGAGGGCTGCAGCTTCTTGACGAGTCTGACTCTGCCCCAGTCTGTCACACAAATAGGGCATTCTGCTTTTGCTGGCTGCTCTTCTTTGACAAGTTTGACCATCCCAGAGTCTGTCACTCAAATTGAAGATGATGCTTTTCGTCAATGCAGCTCGTTGACAAGTTTGACCATCCCAGAGTCCGTGATTAAAATTGGGAATGCTGCTTTCGTCGGCTGCAGTTCACTGACAAATTTGACGATCCCGGAGTCTGTGCGGACGATTGGAAAGAACATCGTGAGTGGTTGCAGTTCTTTGACAAGTTGGACGCATCCAAATGTTGTTCCAGGTGCCACCCCGTCTAAACGACGTCGCAGATGAAAATGCTGCGGCTGGGATTGGATATGGTGCGACACAAGTCCAAGGTGGTGCCCTCCGAGTTACAAGTCAGTTGGAACCCCCATTAACTACTTCGGTATATCCAGCATAAACCCAAGTCAAATTGGAATCATGTGATGATTATATTTGATACCCTCAGGTTGGAAGGTTCTTGAATGCCTACCCCTGAGGGATAGAACCTGAGGGTTCTAGAATGGTCCCGTTTGCATTGTAGAACTTTGCACNGTTGGAAGGTTCTTGAATGCCTACCCCTGAGGGATAGAACCTGAGGGTTCTAGAATGGTCCCGTTTGCATTGTAGAACTTTGCACCCCTACCCATTCTAAAACTTTGGAAGTTTGTACAATACTATGTGATGATGTATGGTGCAGTTTTCGTGCATGTTGTAATTCATTACCTGTTTTTTTTGTCAACTTCCTGTGGTCCCCAGTGGGCCAGTGGTTGAAACCAATNTGTAATTCATTACCTGTTTTTTTTGTCAACTTCCTGTGGTCCCCAGTGGGCCAGTGGTTGAAACCAATTTTCCAGTTTCTTCCTCCTGTTGAAACCATGTTTTTTTAATGCTTTATGGTTTTTGATGGTTTATGGCATGATGATTTATGGGGCTCGACTGCACAATATGGCGACAATGTGGCCCAAGCAAGGCACCAAAACAACAACAACAACAACAACAACAACAACAACAACAAATTTCAGATTCGCAGTTCAGTTTTTTTCTTGCATTCTTGTCTCCACACTTCTGATCGGGGGAACTTGTGGGTTCAGCTCAGCTTTGTGGCCGCTTAGCTTGGCCTTTACCTTTGCAGTCACCGCAACAATGCAGGGTTTTTTAAATTTATTTTATGCATGATTGCTTCTTTTGCTTTCACTTGAGCCATACCTGGATTATTGTCTGCATGTTGTTTCACAAGTCGCTGTAAAATCTCGATCGGACATGTGCGTGCATTTGCTGGGAAATTGCATGCATTTGTGCTTTCTTTGTTTGATTCCGAACGGGCTTGCGGCAACTACGGTCTAGTTCGGCATCTTTCATAAGAGACGGACCCAATAAGTGAAGCGAGCCGCCAATTCGTAGGAATGAATCAAACCCAGACTTCATTCCTTTTGNTACGGTCTAGTTCGGCATCTTTCATAAGAGACGGACCCAATAAGTGAAGCGAGCCGCCAATTCGTAGGAATGAATCAAACCCAGACTTCATTCCTTTTGACATTTAAACAGTTCCCCTCTTTGTTTCAATGACTGTATTGTTGCAATGTAGTCGGTCTTAACATGGTATCCCTCAACTCCTGCTGGAACTTGACCCGCCCCAAGCCTAAGGAAACCATGTCAGAACCCTCCCCAGAAGCATGTTTGTCAAACTTAGCAGAGTCATCCTTTTCTGTTGGTACTAGCACTGACATTTTTCAAAGAATTGCTGGGTCTACCNGTTTGTCAAACTTAGCAGAGTCATCCTTTTCTGTTGGTACTAGCACTGACATTTTTCAAAGAATTGCTGGGTCTACCATGGTGTCCACTAGTGTTGGATTGAAATGAATCCAACCCACAGTGAAAGAAACCATCTCAGAACCTTTCCGCCAAAGCAGACCAATTTTCAAATGTAGGAATCCATTCCTCTTTGTCCATAGTGTTGCAGAAGTATGATGGGTCTAACATGGTATCCCTCAACTCCTGCTGGAACTTGACCCGCCCCAAGCCTAAGGAAACCATTTCAGAACCCTCCCCAGAAGCATGTTTGTCAAACTTAGCAGAGTCATCCTTTTCTGTTGGTACT
>BGPT01000111.1:113256-154014 GCA_003297045.1 Symbiodinium sp. clade C Y103
TGGAACTTGACCCGCCCCAAGCCTAAGGAAACCATTTCAGAACCCTCCCCAGAAGCATGTTTGTCAAACTTAGCAGAGTCATCCTTTTCTGTTGGTACTGGCACTGACATTTTTCAAAGAATTGCTGGGTCTACCATGGTGTCCACTAGTGTTGGATGGAATTGAACCCAACCCATAGTTAAAGAAACCATCTCAGAACCTTGCCCATAATATTGTTGAAGTATAGCAGGTCTAACATGGTAGTCCTCCACGCTTGCTGGAACTTGACCCACCCCAAGATGGCCCCATGTTCGATTGACAGATGAAATGCCACTATCTGCTGATTCCACATTTGATGGTTTGACATGTGTANTGCTGGAACTTGACCCACCCCAAGATGGCCCCATGTTCGATTGACAGATGAAATGCCACTATCTGCTGATTCCACATTTGATGGTTTGACATGTGTATTTCTCCTGTGACGCAAAAATGTTTTGTTTTGAAAAATGAATGCACGTAGTTTGCTGGTTTAGTGACAGTATATTCAGTTGGAAATTTGGCACAACAGACATTCATACAGAAAAACAGGATGAACCAAAAACTAAATTCAGTAGAAACGGGCACTTAGGATGGTGGAACGTGGCAAAGTCATTCCTCACAGTTGGCAGAAGTGGGTATCAACGGATATGGAGTGCGAAGACAGCTGAGGGCATTTGGATGTGTGTGCGTGTGTGTTTTCATGGCTTGGCTAAAAAGCAAGCGAAGACTTTAGCCAAAAACTTTTCTCAGTGGGTAGGGAATGACAAGACCATCTGTGGCCCAAATCCATTGAAAAATGCTACGGAGTTCTATTTGCCGTGCTTTTTTTTTGACCGGCGTTTTGTGGATCCATTTTGTTGGGTCAAATTTCCACATTATTTTTTGATATGAAATGCCGGAGTTTCAACAGGTGCTTTTTGGATTATTTTTGTAGGGGATAGGTACACCATTTAAGAACCCTATTCCCCAAAAGCTCGCGTAAAATTTTGGGTTCTAAAATCCCCCTTGGGAATTTCATTTTAGATCCCTGATTTGGGTTCTAAAATGGTCCCCAAGGGGGGTTGAGCCATCCTGAGGGTATTATATTTGCACAAACTTGGCATTCACGATTTGGGGCACCAGTTGTGACACTGTAAGGCTTGAAGATGCCTGAAGATGTAGTCCTGCAACTTCTATTTTTTGCAAATGCTATTTCTTGGCTGGGGTTGTGTTACAAGGTGGGAATCGACCTTCTGGCTAAGGTTTTTTTGTGTTTGCTGATGCTGTTTATCCTTGTTCAATATCTGGAAGATCATCCCATTGCAGGAACCTGGCTCTGCTGCGAACCTGGTGCAGGTGCAGACGCCACGGATGTCAGCCGTTGGAGATGGAATTCCCATCACAGGTTGACCTTGAGAATCATTCATTTAGAGGGAAGAAGTGTCTTCCAACTCGGATTTGGTAGGGTCTATGTCAATTGGAGGGATTGTATTTTGTGAAAATATCATCCTTTCACCATACATATTATATATATATATATATATATGTATACATATATATATGTATATATATATATATATGTATATATATATATGTATATATATATGTATACATATATATATATAAACATATGAGTATATGTTACACAGTGTTACACCATTTCGCAAACAAACATCACAATATTAGGCCCTAGTCCCTAGCACATATGATTTGAGAGGTTTAGGCTACCTAAATGTGGGATGTCCAACCAGGATGGACAAGGAAGAAGGTCTGACAATTGCCACCCAACCAACAAGTGTAATTGCATTGGTGTTTTTGTGAGAGTCAGCACCCAACAACTTGGGCCTGGTTTCTTTGAAGTTTTGAACCACCAAAAAGATCCAAATAGAAAATGGTTGAAATAGTTCGTGTCACACTATTGACACTATTTGGGTCCCACAACAACCCTATCAAAAAGAGTCATTTCGGGAGCAGGAGACCCTTTGGAAGTTGAGAAGAAGACATAATTATAGCAACCCAAAAAGGAACATCGGAAACCTGGAAATCATGGAAAAAAATCATTGATTTATCATCCTGGAAATAACAAAATAATATAAAATAGATGTTTATCCTTTTGGAGGCCAGGTCAAAAACTCCCCGAGCCCTCAAGGCTCTCGGTGCGGTGGTGGATGCTGCTGCCTTCCCGCGGCTCGGTTTTTTCAGGTTGCTTCGGGTGCAGTTGTACCAATGGATGGGAAATAATTAGGACATCCCGTTTAGCAAATGAAGGGTATGGAATTGAATGGAATAGATGTAGCTTCAGCAGATCCACAAATTCAAGGATTTAATCTTCCAACCGACACCTCAGGATGGAGGGTTGAGCACATTAACTTGTCGGGCTGACGGTGGTACAGGGACCCACCAAGCGTGAACAACGTGAATCAAAGAAGTTTCAAGTTTTTCCAACAGAGTAACAGAGTGGTTTCACTAATATGTTGATACCAGCATTTAAGATAATCATGGCTCTCATGACCCCTGAAAACATCAAAGTCTTGGGCGTGCTGTGTCTGAGGAACCACGAGAAGCAGTCCCTCATGGCCTTTGTTGAGAGTCCGAGTCTCGGGTGATGGAGTTTGGAATTCATCCAGTTGTTACTCTGAGATGATCCACAAGTTTGGTAACTCAGTTTGTTGGGAGTCACATGGAGTCACACAATTTCGAACATTCGATTATTGGGTCACTTCCAAAATCTTCCAAATATCCACTGCATCACTGCATCCAATGTTCAATCCTCAGCTCTTAGTGCTTGGAACCTGGTGTGCCCTGGGTGATTGTCATTGGATGTTGCAAGGTGCCACTGCGCAGCCTGCTGTGGCAGCCTATCAGTGACGCACCCATCAGGATTTTTGAAGAATCCCCAGTTGTGGTGGTCAATTAAGACACTGTTGAGGTGATTTTTCTATTTGTCATAGAGTTGTTTTGCAGATTCCAGTCGCCAGGTGGGATGAGCTAAAAGTGGGGGCATCGTGCGTGAGACCAGCTTTTTCTGTACATTCTAGAGAGAATTCTGATGGCTGGCTTACTTCCTATTTCAGGAACCACTTTCGGGTCCAGGATCAATTTAAACCATCACAATACAAGCAATTCACACCTCCCCGAACACATACTACAAATTTGGTTACACGTACAACATCATTGTCACATCACTTGTTGCAATCTTGGTGCAATCTCCAGGTCCAAGAGTGGTGGCATCCTCTCCACCCTGGAGGCTGGTTTCCAATCATGAAAGGAAAACTATAGATGCGAAGCCTGTTGTTTTCACACATGTGCGGACCATAAATCCATTCCAGAAGACCAGCTACCATGTTTGAGTCATTTACTACCGCTCTTGCGATCAAGGGCATGGCGTTTTAGTGCGAAGAAATCCCCATCAGTGCTGCTGGTTTGATATCCGTTGTTGCTGTCAATGGTTCCACCACACCCCTGGTAGCGGTAGTTTACATAAACATCAATATCCCTGAAGCTCTTGCTTCAGAATGGCAAGCAACGTCGGTTGAAGTCCGCTCTTTTTAAATCTCCATGTTTGCTGTTGAAAGATCCCTCCATACAGGACATGAAGGAGAAGGCTCGCGATGACTTGACCACGTTGATTTCGGAGGCGTCTGGGATGTTCAGCAGGTGAGAATTAGGAAGTTCACCTGGAAATCTGAGGGATGTCATGAGACACACCTGGGAATTTAGCTTAGAAGTAGTGGTTGGATTCGGGGCTGGGCTATGATTGGGATTTGGTGTGAACTTCATCGAGCTGCGAACGCAGATCTGGGTTCAGAAACCCTTTCACACTCTCGGCATAACGCCCAATAAGTCGCATTCACCTACAGATCTTTCCTGCAAACACTTTGGTTGCGGCAAGATTTGTTCAAAGCCAGCCTTAGGACAAGAAGGCTCAGCACAGCTATTTGATGCGCAAGGCTCAATTAAGACGCAGACACTGCGCTGAGAATCTGTTGGAAGTTGCAGTTTGGCGACAAAACCAGCAGGTTGGGATACGAACCGATCAAAAGATATCAAAACCAGGAACTGACACTGTTTTGGAGGATGGCCGATGATGGCGTACAATCACCGGGATATGCATCCAACGCTGGCCAAGACATGCCGAATAATCCGAATAGTGGTGTGTCCCTAAAGACTCCAACTCCTACCCTAAGGCCCATGATTCACATTCACAAGAATGGTATGTACAATGTTAGTAGGATTTGTTGAGTATTGGTTAATCTATGTTAATCTTGGTCATAGCAACCAACCATTTTTGAGGTTCCAAACACAAAAAAAGGCCCCGGCCGAGGTTGAAGCAATCTCTGGAGATGCAAATGGCCGCAGACAAGAAGGAGATGGACCAAGCCAAGGCAGGCGACCATGATCTCCAATAATCTCCATGTTTCCCGATATTTTGGCAGGGTTAAACGGTTAAACATGACTTTTTGGTGGTGAGATTGTGATTGACCTCCCAAAAAGAGTGATGTTTATGAAGGAAATGCAATGAACCCTGAAAAAATGCTGTGCAGGAACTTGTTTCTAGCTATAAATTCCCTAGTGAAGATTGCTTATCTTTTGATATCCCCCATCAGTCTCTCCAAAACAATACTTTGTGCATACAGTGTTCGGTGAGAGTTTCAGGTTTAGAGTTTCCGGTGATACAACCTGTTACCGGCTGGGTTGGCTGCAAATCAATCATGAATATTGAGAAATGGCGTGTCACGGATATTAATAGATCAAATCATATTAGATATGGAATACGAGTACATATGATTTAGCTAATGTGTTTCGTTTCTAAGAACTTATTACAATAGTTCTATCTACATTACAACAATTCTATCATATGATTCATATCAAAGTATGTAAATCAGTAAATCATTGCTTTTCTCTATATACAAATATCTACGATATACCCTCTGGTAAACTAACATAGCTATGGAAAATCACCATTTTTAATGGGAACATCCAGTATTTCTATGGCCATGTTCAATAGCAAGCTGTTAGTTTACCAGAGGATATATGAGTATATGAATCATGATATACATATGATATATGATATAATCATGATATTTGTGTTTCATATCGTCCATCGTTGGGTCAGCCCCTGGCCGAGGCCGTGCAAGCGGAAGCCTCCAAGGCCAAGGCCACGGCCCAGGCGGATCTCGACGGCTCCAGCAAGGCCGACGGGATCTGCTACGGAGCCGTGCTCCGAGATGACCAGCTATGGAAAATCCACCATTTTCAGCAGCTAAAAGATGGAAAATCCATGAAAATCCATGAAAATCCATGAAAATCGGCCATTTTGAATAGCTGAATCATGGTAAAATCATGGATTTGTCCAGCGAAGTGTTGGTGGATATAGTTCACCATAGTCAAAACTGGCCCCGTATCCCAACGAACATGGAGTTTTAAATCCAGGGGTGCATCCATAAACGTAACTTCAACTGGACCTGCAGGTATAGAAGAAATTAGAAGAAAAACTGATTGAAAAAGTCGATGGTTTGTGGCGATGGATGTTACTGATGTTGCGTTTCTGCAACTTTTTTTCGGAGGGTTGCGACAACCACAAGAAAATTGGGAGTAAATCCAATAAATGTGGAGTTGATGGCCATGAAATTGGAGATGTGAGCAGGAAAAGAGTGTTTAAAGCCATCAAATCAGAAAATGATCCCACAAGTGGTGGGCGATTGTACCATACCCTAGCTGTTAAAGAAATATCATGATATCATGTAAAATCCGCATTGAATAAGTTTGGATTTTAGTCAAATGGGATCAATCCGAGCCTCATGCAAGTCATCATATGATGGTGTGTGTCATCCACTGTTGCCTCACAATATCCTGATTTCTTGCCTTCTGATGCCTTCTCTAGCATGCTCATTGCTGTTCGAGACATTCCAATTCCAGGTATTGATTACCTACATGAGTTGTATTTCCCTGTTGCATTCAAGTTCCATTTATTCCAAGAACTTCTTCCAAGACCATCGGAGAGTACCGATTGGTTAGCTGAATCCCCAAGAGGTGATTCCAACTCGAAACGCTATCCCCGCAGTACTGCCAATTTGATCCGTTGGTCAACATTTCTCCCACATTCCCAGTGAATTCCATCAGGACTTGGCAAACGACAAGACCTCCCTGCAGCAGTTGGAGGCAGAGCCGCCCACGCCTTGTTGCTGTCCGTGGTAGGGGGAAACAACGAACCAATGGAAGTGGAGATGAGCAGCAGATCGTTTTGGGATCTGAACTGACTAACCAATACATTGATACACATTGGAAATAGAAAATATGGAAACTGTCCCAAAACCAAGAAATGACAGGGATTTGTTCGGTGCAGGCGAGCTGCTCCCAGGCGGATGATGACTACCAGGATCTGGGTGGATGAATCCCAGTGGTGGATGCATATCCAAGTAGGGTAGCCAACCAGAGCATGAGTCATTGGGGTACCAGCCAGTGGAGCGACAACAGTCTGTTTAGTATTAAACCATCCCCAAAAAGAGAGTCTTATCATTGATACACCCATACCCACTTGGATGTTAGGTGCTGCCCAAACCGAAAAGGGCAATTTGGAAACTCTTGATGGAGGCCACCAACAACCCTTTGGACAGGCGTGTAGCAAGCCGGATCCCAACATGAACGAAGCAGGATGGTGATGACATGAGAACGACACTATGAAAAACTGAAAAAACCAGAATAAAGTATTCCCTAATACAGATTGAAAGTGGTAACTCAATGAGTTTGATATATCTTGATCAGGTTTTACTTTCCATGCCTTTTATTTTCCTCTCAGTTGTGGGACCTTGAGATGCTTAATGTATGGCCTTGGTCTGCTGCGCAAGTCCAGGGTTGAGCAATGCAGGCGTCAGCCAAACTCCAACTGCCTCAGAAAAACTAAAACCATCCGGGAAGAAAAGAAGTTGAAGAAGCCATGTAGATTGAGGATGAATAGCCCCTTACAACAGGCCTTATTTTGGGATCAGAATTTTACCGAATCTCTTCACAGCTTGGCCAGGAGGCAACCAAGAGCCGCAGTGAGGAACTGGAGGCATTGAAGAAGGCCGAGGAGGTGTTGAAGGAGAAGACGGGCGCGGCGCAGGTGGGGTGATGGGATGTGACCCAGATCGAGTTGGTGTTCCGAATGGGAATTCAACCAGAATTGGGGATATCCACCTTCCAACACTGTGAGTATTGTCAAACAAAACTGTGGTTTTATCAACGAAACTGGATGATTTTCCAGGAAACATCTTGCTATGAATCCAATGTTCGGGGTGGTTTTAGCCGCCAAAAATTGGGTTGAGATGTTCCAGAAATGAGCGCCATGGCTGAGATTACCAGCAATGAAATTCCAGAAGCAGTTCCAGAACATCGTTGTTCGTCGCGAGTACCTTGACGTTTTTCTCATGCGCCCCCCATTTCTTGGACAAAACAACAAAAGAACCCACCTAACAATGAACACCTCCCTGAAAATTGGTTTAGTCTGGGGGTTCGTTTGTTGATTCTAAATTCCACAATATGAACCCATCACATCTGATTACAGCCGGTATAGACCAACTAAAACTCTATCATTTGTTGGTTCCACCTATCCTGGCCATATCGGTTTGACTGGTTACATAGGGTATCCCACAATCCACTGGTTAATCATCATTGTTCATGTTAAAATGGAGATTTTGAGGGTATACAAACCAATTTTCAGGTGCGTCCAAACATCATAATCTGTTGGTTCGATGCACATATTATATCCAATCAATATATCCCAATGAATGTCGGCATTCTATCTCCATTATTCTTGGTTTGTTCCCCCCCGTTGATGCTTCGTTGATTTGCCATCAGGCCGGCGTCTATGGCGCCGCCATGTTCCTTCAGGCACCACCTGCGGAAACCTGGGAAAAACTACCAGCAGAACTGGAGGTTTCAAACTGGTTGAGATGATGAATCCCTTTGGTTGCTGGTGTCATTTTTGGGGATTCAATCCTATGTCCTATGGAAAAACTATCATGACATGATTTGAACTGTTTAAATATGAAATGTCTGTAGGTTATGAGATCTTTGAACCACCTGTACTGGAAGCCCTGGAGGACTGGCAGTTTGGAATGGTGAAATAACGGGCTAGAACATGGCATCCCATAGGGATTCCCTGAGGCCAACAGTAGATGTAGGTCACTTATAGCTGGTGATGTTTAACCTCTATGATCTACTGATCTGAGAATGACCCATTGAACTCCAGGTTCACACCAGTAATTGGTCATCTCGCGACCTGGATTTTTCCAGAAATGTGGTGTACTGGGTGTACTCCAAAACGTTCATTTTCATCGTTTTGATATTTACCCTCCGGTACTCATTGCCATGGCTTGCTGGAAAATCCCCCATTTAGTTCGATGATCTTCCCATTTAAACCGCAATTATAGTGGATTTTTCCCATTGCCACTTTTGATTGCGGGATGGTATTTCTACAATGAAAATGTGTTTCTGAAAACCCTAGGATACCCACTTTGGATCCAAAGTTCATGGATGATTTAAAGTTACTATTCACAGAAATTCACAGTTGTATCATACAAAATCGTATAATTCATATATGTTCATGTAATCCTATTTACACCAAGTTTGTTCCATTTCAGCAAAATTCTCACAGTTTTATCACCCATCGCCACTTCAACTCAGCCTCGTGAGGTGAAGTCGTCAGGCAAATCCGTCCAGTGGTGCGTGAAAAAAATATCACCAGTGGACGGTGTGAAAATCCTAATAGTGTGTTTTCTTTTAATGATCATGTACTCATGTTCCATATTCATATGGTTATTTCTGGGTATGCCACAGGTATGCCACTTTCGGAATGATTTACCCCGGTTGATTACTTCCTGCTAGTGATAATCTGCTGAGCTCAAATCGCCCAATCAAACGGCCCAGGGCTTTAATGTTCCAGGGTTGGCCAATTCTTCATGGATGGTTTTGTTGATGGGATTTCTGAGTGCGAGTTGATGAGATTTCATGATGATTCTTCCATATTCTTCCATTGGAAGGCAATGCGTACTTTGCATGAAGGAGGGAGAAACCTGGGCGGCCTGATTAAGCAAAAACATGTTTCCTGTGGCCAAAACAAAGTGGATGAAATCGGATGAAAACTTTGAAAACAGCGTGTTCGTCATTTTTTCCAGCATGTCTATGAAAAGATATCCGAAAACACTGGCCCTGGCATCCCGTACTGTGCGGAAGCCAAAAAGGCGCTTTTGAAGTGGTGCAAAAGGTCCGAAACCTCGCGAAGAAGGCGCGCAGAAGCGCAGCTTGTGCGTAGCTGCATGAAATTGTTGGGGAATCCACACTGGGAAGAGTCCAAAAAGATTCCCTATTTGTCTACATACTTTGTATCAATATTGTATCTATATTGTGTGTATATACATATATCCATAATTCATAATATAAAGTTTAATGTGGATATAAATGTTTGAAAAATATGTCCTAGTGGTTTGAATCCACTTTTTTGGACAGTGTTCCTAGTAAAGAAATTGGGAATTGATTTCCTTGGTGGAGCTCATGCTCATACAACCTCGATGTTTCATGAGGAAAAGACCTTCCGCCAGAGTCAGAATCGACAAATGATATGTAATATATACGTATCTATATAAATATATATTAACTATATTTACATTTACATAGACTATAATGCATATATTATATTACATACATTGTAAACACTGTTTAGTTTGTAATTAACTTTATTTGTATGTGTATACATATATATACAACATATATATATATAATATACATATGTGTATGTCCCACTGAAGTGAGGTACATAATCGTAATCCGTGAAGCTGTCAATATCACGAAGCCGCAAACATCAGCAATTTGCAGAGCCGCATCCTAGCCACTTGTGTGGCGAGAATAGAACGATGCTGGTTGCTCATGGCCCAATGATTCTTGGTTATATCAATCATTTCGCGGATATCGATTCTTGGTGAATCTATTCTTTTTTTTTTACATGGACCTAGGCCCTCATCTTCTTTTTAGCCCTACACCATCCAACCTGGTCAGTGGTCTGAATCATGGAATTCTCTTCTTGCCTGAATTTTGAATTGCTGTTTAGACCACAATGTTTTCGGTTCATCAAGAATTTTGCTGCACAAGACTCCTTCATTTTCTTTTCTTATGCCAACATGTGTTGATTTGAATGTGTGATATTCCCCTCTGACCCCTGAAAATCGGAATCCAAAAAGTTGGGAAAATATCTACCTCGAACCACTGGATTGAAGTGTGTTCCCAACAAGTTTGAAGAAAGCCGCATGTTGGGACATTTCGGTGACCCAATCGACAATAGAAGGGGAAGATTCGCCCTTGTAAGTTGTTGATGGTTTTAAAAAGCCGTATCCAAAAACCCAAGAGTTTTTGGGGTTATGAACAATAGATTGATATTTAATAAATCATTTGCTAGTAAACAGGGTATGACTCGGGGGCTTATTAACCTTGAAACCTCATTGTCGGGTCGGTTATCCCCCTATACACCCATTGGGGTTGGTCTTGTTTACCAGTTGAAGCACCATTTATCGGACTTACTAACCAGCAACAACCACTCTGACAAAGGCAATTTTCACCCGGGTCTCAGACAGGGGGCGGTTGAATCCCCGCCTCTGCAGGCTGGCTCTTCAAACCTCGAAAACTTGGCGTCAAACATCGAATCCCTTCTCCAGACTCGTTTGGCGGCCAAAGATCATGAGATTTTCTCTGGAAAACATTCTAACCAAAAGAAAAAGAAGAATGAAGTGAAGACAGGCGAGATTTGATTTGATTGAAGCACCAAGAGTTTGGATTTTGAATTTGGATGACACTTGAACGAGGTAAATCTTGTGTGGATTCAATTCCCAGCAAATGATGATTCAACTAATAACCAGGAAGAGTTAAGCATCAATTAAGAACCCATCAGTGTTTTTGGAACATCCAAAAGAAATACGGAGATCACAAACCAAATTGAGGATGTGTCAAATTGTTTTTTCTTCATAAGTCTTCTAAGAAGATATGCGAGTCCCCTCTAAAACTAGTCGTTTCAAGATTCTTGTGGGAAGGAGGAAACTGAAATTGTAAAATGGTAGGACTGCTACGTACTACGGGCAGGCACAACATGGTATACATGTACATAGATAAATGCAAAATATATAGCATTGGCTACAAACTGATAAGATCCGTGATCAACCAAAACGGACCCTAGTCAGTCCTGGTTGCATGGAAACCTAGAATCGCAACAGTTCCCAGAAACACCGCATATGGATGCTTTCCTTTGAGTTGCCCTACCTGATTCGCAAGAACGGAACAGATTCGAATATAGGCGCTTTCAAAAAGACTGTTCATGATAGAGGGAACATTCTCATCATATGAACGGCTGTCTCCGAAACTGTGATGGATCCAGAACAGGAACCCACAAGATTAGATACATCGTAGCCATTTTGCCTCAATGATCCGGCCAAACAATTGCCATCCCACAAATGGGCGCCGGTCACACAGTACTTCTCCGAAGTGATGGCAATGCTGTGGCGTGCGGAGCGAATGAATATGGCGAATGTGACATTCCACTTTTGGATGACGGAATGTGGTATGCCAAAGTTTCTGCCGGCCACTATCATACAGTACTTCTCCAAAGTGATGGAAATGCTGTGGCTTGTGGAAAGAATAATCGAGGACAATGCATCATTCCACCTTTGGATGTAGCAATGTCATATACCCAGGCTTCTGCCGGCTACCTTTACACGGTACTTCTCCGAAGTGATGGCATTGCTGTGGCTTGCGGAGAGAATTCAGATGGACAGTGCACCATTCCACCATTGGAAGACGGAATAACATTTACCCAGGTTTCTGCCGGGTATAGGCACACAGTACTTCTCCGAAGCGATGGCAATGTTGTTGCTTGCGGAAGCAACTTGCAGGGACAATGCACCATTCCACCTTTGGATGACGGAATGTCATATATCCAGGTTTCTGCAGGCGAGAATCACACAGTACTTCTCCGAAGTGATGGCAATGCTGTGGCGTGCGGAGCGCATTCTTATGGAGAATGTGACAGCGACATTCCACATTTGGATGAGGGACTGTCATATATCCAGGTTTCTGTCGGCCAGAGTTTTCCTAGCCCTGTACTTCTCAGAAGTGATGGCAGTGCTGTTGATGGTGGAACGGATTTTCGTGCAAAACGCCAAGTTCTGATTCCCATACCAGGGACTTCTTATGTTGCAGATGTTCTGATTCCCATACCAGGGACTTCTTATGTTGCAGATGTGTCACTTCGCCAAGACCTTGTCCTGCAACTAGAGTGTGCTTGTCAGGATGACGCTATGCTGCTGACTTTGTCTGGTTTGAGTGGGGAAGAAGTGATGCGCTTGAATGCAAGTCCATCTGATCCTGCCTGGTATATTCACAAGTACATTGCGAGTGAATTGAATGTTCCCATCCAAAATCTTCGAGTGATCTTGCCCGACGGACAGTTGTTGGCCGCAGTCTGCCGCGCAAAGCCAGCGGCCAGCCTTGCAGATGTCAGCGAAACTTGCCTCGGCGTTTGCATCTCACCTAGTTTTGGAGCGGACAGAAATGGAAAATGTGACGTCCAAATGATGACCAGCCCTTTTGGCGGGGGTTGCTGTTGCTGCCGGGGCTTCTAGATATGGATTAGTTCCTGCTTAAAGGGCTCTGTCATGCTCTGTCCATCATCCAAAAGTCGTGCCCGCAAAAATGGATGAGATGTTCTTTGCTGAAAATGTGTTTTTAGAAAATTAGGACTGAGATGTTCTCTTCAACAACTAGATGATTATCACGATGGCCCAATAACGGCTGAAGTCCCCACCAAATCATCAAAAAGTCATGTCCCAATGCGCCCGAAATCCTTCGACCCCGAGGCCAAGGGGCGGACGTCTTTGCCAAGGCCGCCACAGCGTTGGCTGTTCCAGACATGAGTTTTTTATGGGGAATTCCTTGGATTTATAGATTAGTTACATATGAATTATATGAAATTCATACATGAATTATATTGTTCATATATAATCATGCTATTACAATTCATATGAAATTCATCTAGAGCTGCTTGGAATCCCTGAACCAGCGCCCACCATTCGACGATGCGAAATGCCGCTGCTTAGATGGGATACTTGGAGGATCATCCCAGTTCGCACCTGGTAGCAGAGGTCACAACATGGGTCACAGCCCATTGATAAAATTTATAATGGGATAGCCACAGTTGAGGAACTGGCTGACGATATTAGCCACTTGCATCATGTGGGATGATCCTCCAGGTACACCTTGCAGTATTCCTTCCACATCCGTGAAGCTGGGATAGTTGTTGCTGCGGTTGCATCTCCATTTTTCATGATGGCAATCAAACCTGGCAATGCAAAAAGAAATAGAAAGAACAAAACAGCGATGATGTACCCACTCAAATCCAAACGGAAATTGGCATTTTGCCACGGACTTGTTGACCAAGCAATGTCATTCCATATCAGTATACCAGTGGACATCATACACCAATCGCACCCATTGGTGTACCCATAAACATCCCATGGACCAAATTGCTATGTCCATGGACCGCTCCACAGGTGAAGGAACTCATTCAGAACATGATCACCTCGCGTAAGGAGGAGGCAAACAATGAAAGTTTGGCGGTACCCAATGGTCCAGTTGTCAAACCGATACGCATTTGCCCAATGGTATCTGCAATTGTGTTTGATTTCTGTGTTGTTTCCTTATGTTCATTGGTGTATACCTATGTCTACACATATTCACTCATATTCCTTGGTTCGTTGAAATCATTCGTTTGTCTACAATCCAAACAGTGTGCAATGTCTTTGTACTCCCACGAATGTGGAACCAACCATCTTCAGCTTATTGAAATTTCACTGTATTGTTTGGAACTATCATGTTCCTGAGATATATGGAAATTGCAAGACTATTCCAATTTCGGGGACGATTCTTGGAAATGTCGATAGCTTCTCCACTGGCTACATAACATTACAATCATCTCGAATTATGTAGAATATTCATAGATCAAAAGAGATGAAACTGTGAATTTTGCCACGCCATCACTGGGTTTCCAGCCTGGCAGCGTTTGGTATGGCCGTTTTGGTGGCAAAGTCCATCAAAAAATCATCAAAATTCATCCAACAATGGAATAGATAGGTTTGTTGTCCAGCAAAATTGACTAAACATGAAGCTGTGGCGTTTTTTTTCCTGGTTTCCCCCGGAGAAAAAAAAAAACAAGCAAAAATGGGTTCAATGGTTCCCGAAAATGGTTTTCCCCGGTGAGATTTTTGCCAAAGGAAGAACTGTTTCATTGGTTGAAAGCCTCGCATGCCCAGGCAGCAGCCGATGCCACCAAGAAAGCCTACTGCGATGAGGAGCAGACCAAAACCAATGCGCCTTGGACAGGGAATATCTGGAAAAGGAGATGGAAAATTAGATCAATAAATAGATTAAGAAATGGGTATGTTAAGCATGAAAAACTGGGAATTAGCTAAATTCACCATACTTGGGGGATTCAAACCAAGAAAGATGCGGGGTCTGTGATGTGGATTTGGCAAAAAAAATGCAGGTTTTGTCACACTATATGTCGATGATTACTGCCAAAATCATGATAAGCTCATGGGTTATTTGCACGTTTGATTGCACAATTGCTTGGGTTGGATTGGTCCAACTGGTTGCATATGGTTTGATGAGGTTTTGATACGGATATGGGCATGAATCAATACCCATGGATTGCAACGATATAGTAAGGTTTTACTTCATAGAAATAATCATCCCCTATTTTGGATCATCCCAAGAACTATCAATACTATGGGCTAATGGGACAGGTTCCGATGGTGACAACGGACATGAGGGTATGTAATGCTTTCCAACCACTTGATCAGTTTTGGAGATTCTAGAAACTTTATGGTGGTTGACATCTCAAGACATTCGATGTTGTTCATTTCTTCGGATTTGGGCATTTAGGAAAGAAGCAGAATGAAAAAAATATCCAGCAAACATTGGGATCTCCAACGAAAGCAAAAACACACTGAATCCATAGGATGTGCCGAGATCCCAAGTTCCATCGGTTCGGAATCATCTCTTTGCGAATCCACATTTCCTGATGTTGCCTGATTCCACTCCCATTTTGCTTCTTGATTTCCATATGTTTCAATCATCCCCGCAAGGCCAAATTGGAAGAGCTCACTGGTACAAAGGAGAGCCTGTCCGTGAAGGCGGCCTGGGTCTGCCATGGAGCATTGGTCAATGGAAAATGGGAGATGTTCAGACATACACAATTAGGTAGTAACATGTAGTAACCATCTATCCCGGATAAAAATGCATATAATAGATATGACTCAAACGTAACTATGTCTGATTGGTGGTTTCAATTAATCTTTACATGTTTATCCATATCTGGGATGATTATACTCCATGTTTCAGGCATATTTGAGATGATGATCCCCCATCTGATGAGCATATTTGGGGAGATCAGTTGAAGGCACGAATCAGAAAAGTTGGGATACTGCCAGGAGAACAGCTGGGAAATTATGGATTTTGCGTGGAACAAATGGGAAGTGACTGATAGATTTAATGAAAAACCGCTAATGAAACCAGATGAACGCAACGAAATTGAGGGAGTTCACCAGACAAAAATCGGTAGTAAAGTTCCAACAAAAATGAAGTGTGTTGCAGATGTTCCCGCATCAATCACAACAGGTATCTCCCTCAATGTCCAATGCCATCGTTTGCCTCTGCTTTGTAGTGGGTAAAATGGTATCTCCAAACTGGATAGAATACTAGACATCACTAGGTAGATGAGTAGGCATGACCAAAAATCGTCCCAAAATGCCCAAAGATTGTGTAATAGCCCGAAATCATCCAAAACTGGCCATTCTTCAGGGGGAAACCAGTGGTACCCCAAGTTTGACATTGGGAAAGACTGGCAGATCCTTGATTAGGTGGACAAAAAGACTTCCGAAGCCGAGACCTTGAAGAGTCCTGGCTGCCCAGTGTCTGTCTCCAGATGTCTCCAGTGTTGTTGATAAACATTGATAAACTAGAGATTGAAAGAGATTTTCTGTCTCCAATTCCAAAAACTGTTTACATCCCCCGGTTTCTGGCGTCATTTTTTGGAGAAAGAGAAGACCTCGTGGCATTGTCCTTTCTAATCCAACTAAAGGGATGTGATCCCCAGGGTGAAGTGAATGATACACTGCACCAAATGGAGGTGTGCTAAGCATTCCTAAGCCATGGTGGTACCATGTGGTACCCCAAATCCAAGTCGGGATCTGAGGTGAAGCGGCCACCCTCCAGAGGGAGCTGGCCGATTTGTCCAAGCTACAGGTGAGGGCCGAAACGTGTCCGAAACGTGTCCGAAACGTGTCCGAAATGTGTGGAACCCTGAAACATCTTGAAACCACTGAGTATATGAAATGAATAGGAAAATTAGTTGATGCTGGAAGGCTCTGATGGCATATTTTCATGAATTGAACATGTAATCTTGGGGAGCCCAAATGGGTTGACCCATACAATTCAAAGTCGACCCAGCTACAGTGATCAGTGGACGAAGGAATATTCCCATTTGGGAGATGGCCGCCATGAGGCCGTCACAAGAGTCAGCATGAAATCTGTATCCTGATTCTTCCATGGTCTTCCATGTTCTTCCAAACGGTGACTGATGACCGGTTGGGCAACCGGTTGGGTAACCTGATGTTTTGCTGGGCCTCTTTGGGAACGGGGACCATGGTGGCCACACGTGCAAGATCGAGATGGACGAGACCCGAAGGGAGGAGAGTCCGGCAACCCTGGAACCATCATGAGATGCGTATACCGTATACCTGCGAAAGCATGATCTTATGTCAATTGTTGGTATGGAAATGTATAGAAGATGGGAAACGATTGGAACTCTTCTTCAAAATTCAAAGGAATCTCCCCACTTAGAGGGATGTGAAACCCCGCTGTTGAACAGACTCTTGACCCATCCCAGGTGCCGCCTTCAAGAAGCAAAAAGCGGACCTGGAGCAGGGCCTGGAAGGTCACCAATCAGGGATCCAAAAAACACCGGTGAGTTGTTTTTCTTCCCAGCAAGAATGCGGTGATTAATTATGGGAAATCATGGAGAATAGTAGGATATGATGGGATAATAGTGTTGATAGTGGGGAAATAATGAGATGTACCCCTTCTGGCAATTTGGCAATTTGCGAACAAAGCCATGGCCCATTTAGTTCGATGATTCACCGAGAAATGGTGATTGTCCATATCTATCTCAATTTACTCGAGGGTAGATTCAGCCAAACCAATTGGGGAAACCCGTCAAAAACTGTGGTACAAGTATATATTGCGTAACCACTATTTGTAAGTATATCTGAGTGGTCCTCAATTTTCTACTATTTGCAAGGGACAAGTGTTTGTTGATGACTTCCATGTTTTTTGGGATGAGGTGAAACCAGCAAAGAGATTAGATGGGTGTGAATGTATACCCAAGATCATTGGTGGTTTCCAACATTTTGCCCGATCCCCAGTACTGGGATGAGGATCCCAAATGACTTTCATACTTTTGGCATGCGTTCAGGAGCTAGGGAACCATGCTGGGTGATCGGGGAGGGAGCTTGGACACCCGAGAGATCGGCGCTCATCTTTTTCGATCGGAGACTTCGGGATTTCCTCATTCTCTCAATGGCGTTGGTTGGGATCCAGATGGACTCCTGAAAGGTCCCAACATTTCCCCGGCACAGGCGTTCGCTCGGCTCTGTCGGTGTTGCGTGACTACTACGTGGGGAGATCCGGATGGTGTCGGGCTGGGAAGAAGCAGGGCTGGGTAGTGTAGCCAGCTTGCAAACATTCCCATTTTCGTGTCTGGGATCTCTTTGTGGTGTTCTCACTGTTGATTCTTGTGGCACTGGCTCATCGAGAAAGCAAGTATACGTCTGTAGACAGGGGATGGCCATCCATGAAACGCTCCAAGAATGGCATTTGATGGAATTGATTATATAATCTTATACTATCTTATACTCATGACTCATACTCATATTATGATTATATATCATTATGAAAATAATACTGATAATCGGCTAATTTACTATATGAATCCATATGAGATAATAATATATTGATCTTCCAAGCACTTCTGGCTTGTGGCACCGCCGGATGGAGCTTGATGACCTGAAACTAAGGAATCCGGTGCGTGCGGAGCCCAGGCGTGACTAGCTGGCTGTAGCGAGGGGTCCAGAGGTCGGCCCCGCAGATGCCTTTTTTGTAGCCACAAGACTTTCATCAGAGCATTCGTTTTGGTTTCAAAGTGAGGATGTCTCTTACAAAAATAGAAATACATATTATGTGTATCTGTGTATGTATATATATATATATACATATATATCTATACACCATTAACTAACTATATATATATATATAGATGTACAGTAATACACGTATCATATATATATATATATATGTATATATAACTCTATATATATATATATACACAAAATTATGTAGAAATCCAAAACTTACTGGTCACAATTCTGATCATCCTCCATTTTTGGCTCAGCGCTGAGGACAAGCTTTCTGCAGCAACCTGCCTTGGGGCATTCCAAGTGCGGCGCACAGCTGAAGCGGCTACTGGATCTGATTGGATGATTTCATGGTCCCAACAGTTTCCATAGTTTCACCATGATCCAGCTTTAAAAAAAGAGGGTTCACCAGGTTGACTGAGAATTCTTCATGCCACAAAACGTTTGACCACGGTTTTCCTTCAGTCCCTGCCTAATTTGTTCGTTCCCGCAGCATGCAAAAGCCAATCAGATTTCGCCACCAGATTACTTTGCAATTTTGGATCCGCCTTTGGCCGCGCAGCCGAACAGACAAGCCCCGATTGCAGCGATTTCAGCACTTCCTCTCCGACCTCTCCGACTCGCAATGGCAACCAAGATCGGAATCAACGGATTTGGACGCATTGGCCGCAGCTTTGTCAGCGGTTTCCTGGGGGATTGGGGTTTTGGTCAGTGGATTGTTGCAAAAGTCACCGAATGCTCAGCATTTTTGCATATGTTTGCTATTTTATGGGGTGTGTGGATTGTTTTCCGAACCCGTTTTCGATCTCGGTTGGATCGTGTTGATGGTTGAGCCGGGAGATATTATATGTGGTTCAATAGGGAACGGCTAGCAACCAATGATTATTGGATTGCTGTTGTTGATACCCGTATTATTCATTGTAATTCCAATTATTACTGTTCCAATATGTTCCAATTGTCATTCTAGAGTTCCAACCTCAACAATTCGGTAAGATGGTAGTTGTTCCCATCCTTTGCAGCTCAAAACCTAATTTGTCTCGTCGAAATTCCTATCGCTGTTAGTTAAACGTCCACTTTCCTTCGCAGAAGGGAAGATTTACAGATTAACCCTTTTGATTTGGTAAGTAAAAACTATGGTTTCCAGTAGATCCGTCCCCTGTTTTGTGGGTTGCACACTCCGTCACCCCGGCAGCCACCTCAATTGGCCTCACCTTGACCAGGCATGGTGTTCCAGGCGATCTGCGATCAAAATCTCCTGGGCACCAAGTTGGATGTGGTGGGCGTCGTGGATATGTCCCTTGAAAAATGACCGGTCAAGAGCTGGTGATGGCTGGTGATGGGTGCCGGACATGTTATTCATGTTTGATCGGAGACGAGAAATGATGAAATGATTTGGAAGATATCCTTTTTGGGGGAAATTATAGCTTCCTCAGTGGCCGACACCCATCAGAAATGATGATGAGTGGGGGGAGTGTCCCAAATCCCGAGAATTGCTTATTTCAAGAACGGGGGATGAGGTGTCATCCATCAAAGTCAAAGCGTCAGAGACGATTGAAATGGAGGGTTTACCAACAAAACAATGGGAAGCTAACAACTGGCGATATGTAGAATTAGCCAGGGATGGATCCATTTAGAATGATATACTATTATACACTTGGCCATGAATGGTGTTAAACCGTCCATATTCCTATTGCTACTGGCACAAAAAGATTGACCACCGAACTGTGTAGATTGGACGCGAAGAAAATGATAATGAGACAGAAATGTAGGAGTTGAAGCAACAGAGTTTGTATTTCAACTTTTGCAAACCGGGCAATTTGACCAGCAAATGGACGATGTCATATACCAACAAACCAAGGATTTCAAAGCAAGGAAGGGAGAGTCTATCAACAATAGTGGAGATTTTAGCCAACAAGAAGGAGGATGTTAAGGAGCAAAGACAAGGATGATTGCTGGGATCATTTAGAGGCTTGCGCCTGACAGCCGGCCCTCGCAGTTGGCCCCTCTTGGGCCTAAGTTGGGCTAGGTTAGGGCTTGTTGCGGCCATCTTGGACCATCTTGGGGGCATGTTGGGGCCACATTGGGTCGTGTCGAGCCCATCTTTGGGTATCTTTGCGCCATGTTGGGACATGTTGGGGGCGTGTTGGTGCCCATGATGGGCCATGTTGGGGTCAAGTTGGCACCATTTGCCAAGTTGTGGCATGCTGGTAACACGCAACACCAGTCTGAGCACCATGAGACAGCAACTTGTGGAACATATCAATGGATTTGCTTTTCGCGCCTGCCCCAGGACATGGTCGTCCGAACGTTCGTAAAGAGCACTCCTCATGGGGAGAACCATCCGGAGAACGCCAGCGCAATGCATGTAAGATAGGTGAGCCAGATTTCTCTCAGGCTCCGCGATGTAGCATTTTGAAGGAACCTGTGTCCGACCCGACACATGCCATAACAAAATGTTCAAAGGGTTAAGCAAGCTTCAATAGTTCAACGTGTTTCTTTGGAGAGCGTGGCATACGTGCAACGTCCCCGTGGAGGAGAAGGACAGGTTTCCCCACACCTTTGGCCCCAGGAGCTCAAAGCGGCCTTGCCTGATGTCGGGTTCCTGCCTGGCTCACGGATAAACGCTTGCATCTGGCTAGCGAAACACCCGGTGGATTTGGTGTATTGCACAGAATGGGCATGCTGTTTGAGCGCTTCATGTTTGACCCAAATCCATGTGACGCCAAAGAAAGGGCATTCAGCAAGAAGAAGAAGAAGAAGAAGTAAAGCGGCGCGCCATTTTCGACTGAAATTTGGTGTTTCTTTACCCAGGCACTTCTGTTGGGCCATGTTGGGGCCGTGCTTGCGCCAGGTAGAACCATCTCGGTAATGTTGAAACCATGTTGGGTCCATGTTGGGGCCACGTTGGGGTTCACGGGCCGAAAGCGTCCGAAAGCACAATGCGACCAAAACATTGTAAAAAAGGAAAGCGGGGGAAAGGGGTTGCATCCCATTTTAGGTTTGTTGTGGGGGCGGTGGCCGTTCTTCCCCCTTCAGAGAAGGGGCTGCTGCAGCTGCTTGGTGATGGTGCTCAGCATGATATGTTTTTATATAGTGCTGGCCAGCGCTGCCGTTCTTAAAGAATGGAACAAACAATATCGGGTAATTTGCATCAAATATAAGCGTCCACAATGATCATGCTTTTTTACATTACAATAGCGTCATCGCATTCATGTTCTTGCGCTTTCTTGATTTAATTTCTGACACTTTCTCTACAACGCGGGCCGGAAGTGCCTAACATCGCTTGACATTGAGAAAGACAGTCAAAGGCAGCCTTTGCCAGCACAAACCACAATGCTAGTGAAGAACCTTGATTGTGAATCTTGGCTCTGACTGCCTGACCTTGCCTTCTGATGCCACAGAAAGATAGTCAAGAAAGCAGCTTCCCCCAGTGGCAACCAGCATACCCCCGAAGGACGGACGGAGTGCCCGCCTGATGTTGGCTTGGACTGCCTAACGTTGCCTTCTGAATGGCCATCCTGCTTGGCGCGCCTCTGCTTTCCTATACTCCTCGTTTCTCTGACGCCCTCCCTGCTTCATGTTGGGGCGGCGGATGAGGAGATGATTGCAAAAAAGCAGGTCCGTGACACCTTATTGCCGGGGACCCCAGGTCAACTGACGCGGAGTACTTTGCCTACCAGATGAAATATGACACTGTCCATGGTAAATTCAAGCACGCCGCTTGGAACAAAGAGGGGGCGGCGTTGTTTGGGATTGGGGCACATGGATTGTTCCAGTCGATGGATTTGCAGCGCAGTTGGCGGGGAAAACTTTTGAGAGGCATGGCCTCCTAGAAAGAATAGTTAGTTCTACGCCCTCAGACTGATGGGTGTTGAATGAGACCGAAATTGTTGGGAGGTCAGAGCTATCTTTAGCGTGTTTGCATTTCTGGTTGGTTGCCGTGGTTGCCCAGACCAGAATAGTTCGGAGATGATTCATCATCGTCCGGAAAGAGCCGATTGCCCCTGATTTTTTTCTGTTGAACGGGCATCCAACAGATGTTTCGACAACCAAATATGGATGTGGACCAACTTCCAACGCCCACAAAGTCACTTTTGTGAATTTCCCTGTGTTTGCCACAAGTTGATATTTACTAAGGACGTTCATTTCTAACAATGCCCATGACATTTTTCCATTTTTTCCCAAAAAAGTTTCAGTGGAGGACGTGAAGATCGGAGAGAAGGATGAACTCATCGTGAACGGCAACAAGATCAAGTGCATCCAAGCCAGCCGAGAAGGACCCAAGGCTCTGCCATGGAAGGACCCGCCTTGGTCGCTGGGGAGACCGAAATGTGAAAGAAAAAGATAGAATAAAAGTACCAACTGTGAAATTTGAAGAATCAACCACTATATGGTGTGGGGAGGTTCGTGGTTTTTTCAATTTAGTGCGAAACCCTTTCCTGTTTGTACTTTCTTTTGGTGGAAATCACGGTTGGTGACATACCAGTGACATCTCCACTTTTGTTGTTTCTACATCCAATGCCTTACCGCCCACGATCCCGTGCTTTGCATGTTTCAAGCAGTAACTACGAACATGTTTTGTCGGTTTAAATTGTTGAATCCTTTTTTCCTGTCAGAGGCCAATCCCATGTTCGTTGGTTGGAAAAAAAATGTTCGTTGGTGCTTACCACAAATTCACCATGTCTTGTTTTTGTTTTCTGCTGAACCACCCCATTTTTGTGGCCCAAATTTCATCAATGGTCACAGTGGCAGGATATGGGTGTGGAGTACGTTATCGAATCCACAGGCAGGTGAGGGGCGTTCCATTGGGTAGTAGTTGGACGACACTATACGACACTCATACATTTTGCGAAATTGATTGAGCGATGTTATTAAGTTCATTTTTACAAAGGCGAACGCATTTGTTTGACAAGTTTGAAGCTCACACAAGTTGTAAATCATGTAGATCTCACAGGGCTAAACTGACATCAAATTGAACAGAAACATGAGGTGCAATCAAAAGGATGTTCTTGCCAGTCAGCTTGATTCCGGCGGAGAAGCCTAAGACCAACTAATAGCGGTTGTTTCATTGTTTCATACAAGCCGCAAGCCTGAAAAGGGTTTCATCCACAAGACCCTAGAAAATCCTTTCCTGTTGGAACCTTTCATTGTTCGATTTGGCGTTGCCCTGGGTTCGCTTCACGTGGAGCTCCGAGTGGCTATCAACCCTTTAGGTTTGTACCGGGATTTTCGCGCAAGGTTCGCACAAACACACGTGCTCCTTGCCGACCACCCCCCTCCACGATCCATGAAACAAAAACACCGATCAAGCACACACTTTTGCCCGAGTACGAGATTCAAAGCAACAATTCGACTCATTTGACCGTTCAAGAGCTCGAAATCGAGGCTCTTCCGAGAAAGTTCGCACAGGGCAATATTGAAAACAAACGAGTTTGGTTTCCAATGTTTCCATTGTGGTGGCGCAAAGATCAAGCCCTTCACAAGCTAGAAGGATCAAAAAATATTGTCTATTTCCAGTTGATGTTTAAAAGAAATGTATACAATCCTCAGCAACTATCTGTTGGTTCGTTCAAAAAGCAAGGTTGGAATTCCAGCTGAACCGATTTAATTGGAGTTTTCAGGCGATGTAGAGATTGAAAAAAAATATGCCATTGATCCCATAAACTAACCCCATCAATCCTCAGGTTTGGACGACGATTATCGACAGGATTCACGGATCAAATCCTAGGATTTAGATATCTAAATGACATAAATCCTCCAATTTGAATATCGAAAACATGGGAAATCCTATGTATCATCCCAGATCATGAACCATATCGGAGCATATCCAATCCTCTGGGTCCTGAATTTGGTGGGTTCATTCTCTCATTCTGTGAGATTGATGCATTTCCTTTATGTTTCCTTGAATTGTGAACATCTAGTGAGAAGTATATAAAGGATTGATATCACAAAAGAATTGATTCCCATTAGTACTTGATTTCCCAAGTCTGTGTAATGGGATTATTCTTGAAGAGAGGATTAATCTTGCCATTTCATTTTTTTTATAAAAATTAAACTCAGGATCAGATCCCATTATATACTTCTATATTTCATTCATCAAGTTGTCAAAACATGTCAAACAAACCAATGAATCCATATGAATCCCATGATTTTCTTCCAGGTCTCTTCGTGGATTCCGAGAAGGCGGCCGGGCATATTGAGGCCGGCGCCAAGAAGGTGCTGATGGGTCGGTTTTGGTCACGGGCAAAGATATGGGAAGAGCATGGATAAATGATGGTTGTAGATGGTTATATACAAGTGATAGATGTTACAGTGGATTGTACTAGCTGATTTGATTGGGATTGACATGACCCATACTTGTATGAGCCGAGTATTGGGATCCCAGGTTGGTGATTAGTGGGATAATCACTGGGCACAGATGGTGGTTCCCATTGTTCTAAATCAACAAGTTGGTGATGATGTTCCCATGTTGGTATGGCTTCATCGTGGTCATTCCTGTTGATTTGTGAAGAAATGCTTTGGTTGCATGTAAAGAAGGGTGATATGACAGACGTTGTTTGGCCTGCAGCCACCAATTGCCACCATGTCGTGGCCTTCCAGATGTGTAGGCAGTGATCCACTTTTCTGGCAACCACACCACTTTGACATCAATAGTCAGCAGCCTTCTGTGCCAAACTTGCCGTTTTTGGGGCATGTGTTTTTCTTGGCAGATCAGCGAAGGTTCCCAAACATGCGTGGGAGAGCATTCATCCTCACCTTATGACCCGGAAATTGAATGTGGAACCCAGAAAATACAGTGAACCAGGTCCAATATGATCATCAGTTTTGATCAGTTTTGTGGATCTTATTTTGGAGGTTCCTGGGCAGACCCAACTGCGCTGCAGGTGATTATCAGCGCTCCTGGAAAGGGTGCCTCGAAACTTAAAGAATAGTGTGATCCGTTGCCATGGGTTTCAAACCACCTTAAAGTGGATCGAGTGTCCATAATGAAGTCAGGAAACATTAGAAGTCTATAGTCATATTTTAGGATGACGATGGTGTATGACTTCCGTGCCTTCAAACAGAAGGTGATCCCTTCTCGAAACCTGTCCATTCGCGATCTTGGAGATCTTGGGAAGGGGGACCGCTGTGGACCGCCATGGACCGCCCAGATTGTGTCACGCTGTTGGTTACGTTGAGGTGCAGATCCAAAGGAGGTCATACTCCAAGTAATCTTCCAGTCACTGGTCACATACCCTGAAGACAACCCCAGTTTGGTAGCTCATTTCCGCGATTGTTGGTTGAACTATGTTGAACTCCAATTTGGGAGTTCCAGTCCTTTAACATCCTCCAATTTTCTATTTCTAGGTCATGTAGTCCTTCCATGAGTTTTCGGGTCCTGTCGGACATCGCCAGCAGCGAATGAGGCGACGTGAAGACGTTGGTGTGCGGTGTGAACCACACTGAGTACGACAAGGTCCCTGCCATTGACCCAACATTTGCAGCTCAAAAATAATGGCAATCCGACATTCCGAAACTCGACCAGAAGTCTCTTTGGCAAATTTCTGTGACTCATTATGACTCATTACCGTGACTCATTCGAATGAAAACTCCGTGTGGGCCGTGTCCGGCCGTGTGGGTCATCGAGTCATGAGCGGATCACGACAGTCACGACAGGCGAATCACAACGTGGTGTCCAACGCCAGCTGCACCACCAACTGCCTGGCACCCGTGGTCCACGTGCTTTTGAAGGTGGTGTTCGCAACCGAATTCGAATGATCATCGAATGATGGAAAAACTCATGGGGTTGGAAGATCACCAATGACACACTCACCAATGATTGTCGCCAATAATGCAATTGTTTCCCGACCAATGTCCATGAAAATGACCAATTCTTCATGATTATATTGCTACAACGCTCATCTGTTGATTACTTCCTGGCTATATCCGCTCAACTCTGCTTGACAGGAGGGCATCGGAATTGAGAAGGGCTTGATGACCACCATCCACTCCTACACCGCCACTCAGAAGACCGTGGATGGCGTCTCTGCCAAGGCAGTGTTCATCATGCATCGGAAATTGCCAAAA
Organism: Symbiodinium sp. clade C Y103; assembly: GCA_003297045.1. Classification (NCBI taxonomy): domain Eukaryota; class Dinophyceae; order Suessiales; family Symbiodiniaceae; genus Cladocopium; species Cladocopium sp. clade C. Next base: position 139,590 of record BGPT01000111.1, read on the forward strand.
CGTGGGCTGTCAATGCCCGAAGCGTTATCTCCCGATTGAAAGGGGTGATATGTATATCCACTTGTAAGTGCTCGGGGCCAATCCTTTTTGGTGCGGATTGAACAGTGTCCTACGAGTGTCTAACAAGAGTCTCTTGCAAGACTGCCCCACTGTCTTGCAGCGTCTTCTGAGTGTCCAACAGGGGTGTCTCAGAAGAGGCTCAGAAGAGCATTTGCAGCATTGTACAGAGATGCCCGAACCAAGTATCCCCAAGAATGTCTCAGACAGAGCCGCTTCAAAGAGTGTTTTCCAGGAGTTTCTTACAAGACTCTCCAGAACGGGACCTCCTGGCAGTGCAGTTTTCAGTTTTCACATGATTTAAGATGGTCTTTGAGAAGTTGTAATGCACTCCGCATGATTTAAAATTGTATTTTCAGGTGTTTTACTGCACTCCCAAAGTCATTCTACTCTGTCGAAGGTGGGTGAGACTCAAAAAAAAACAAAAAAACACAAAAAAACAAGGACAAATCAAAAAACAACACAACCTTGGAAAAATAAAACACAAAGAAACCAATATATATATATATATATCCAGACCCTTAGTAATGACGGGGGCCCAGGCAAGAGTCTAGAAATATGTTTTTTTTTCCGTGTTGTTTTTTTTTGTATTCTCAAGGTTTTTTTGTTTTCTGGTGGGAAAGCATGATTTTGTATTTTCTAAAGGGGAGAGGCCTTATTTTTGCATTGTCTGGATGTTGTGTATTTTTTTGGCAAGAAGTGCCACCCTCTTTTCAAAGGAATAAACATATATTATATATTGATGTTTTTCAGAGAAGATTTGCGTAAAGGTATGTCGCAATGTCCTCAAGGAATACCATGGTCTCTCAAAGTGCAACTGTTTGTTGAAGAATACTATTTCAAATTAATGCTCAACTTTCTGCAAGGAATACTATGGTTCCTGAAATGACAGTTCCATGGGGTCATACGGCACTTTCATATATGACAGGGTTCCTTGTAGTTACAAGAACTTAAACAATGCCATACTCTTTCACAAGGACTGCCGTGTGTCCTGAAGGCTACTTTCTCAAAGGAATGCCACACATGTTTGAAAGTAATATTGTGCATACATGTATAATCAAAAGAAGTTTAGAAGCTAAACCTTCCGACAATATGGACAGATGGAAGGAAGACGCACAGCCATGAAGCAAGTCAGAAGATGGAGAAAGTCAGAAGATGAGAAAGTCAGAAGAGAAGAGATGCAGGTGCGCAAAAAGGTAGGAAAGTCACGAAACACTGCGTTTTTCCAATGTTTTGTGGCTCAGGATGGTCGAGAAGTAGGCTCGCTAAAGCGGCGGGTGCGGAGACATCTCGGCAGATGAGAAATGCAAAATTGCACGCCGTTGTGGCGCGAAGCACATTTGGAAGTAAAAAGCGTTAAAAACTTACGGTCTCGGAGCACTTTTGGAAGTTAAGATGTGGAAAAAGTGCACGCGGCTGTGGCGCGAAGCACTTTTGGAAGTTGAGATGTGGAAAAAGTGCACGGCGTTGTGGCGCGAAGCACATTTGGAAGTGAAAAGTGTTAAAAACTGTCACGTTCGGACAACTTTTGGAAGTTGAGATGTCGAAAAAGTGCACGGCGTTGTGGCGCGAAGCACATTTGGAAGTGAAAAGTGTTAAAAACGGTCAGCTTCGGAGCACTTTTGGAAGTTGAGATGTCGAAAAAGTGCACGGCGCTGCGGCGCGAAGCACCTTTGGAAGTGAAAATCGTAAAAAAATGAGGGTCTCGGACCACTTTTTGACGATTCGATGATGATTCGATGTCGAAAAAGTGCACGCCGTTGTGGCGCGAAGCACATTTCCATGTCAAAAGTGTTTAAAACTGAGGGTTTCGGGACGACTTTTGAAGTTTGGATGTGACTACGCCACAACTACAAGTACAAGCACAAGTACATTTACAACCACAAGTACAACTACAACTACATTATATACCACTACAACTACCACTACAACTACAACTACATTACCACTACAACTACCACTACGACTACAACTGCAACTACAACTACAGCCACAACAACCACTACAACTACAACAGCTATACAACAACTACAGCTACAACTTCAACTACATGACAGCTACAACTACCACTACAACTACAACTACATTANCAACTACAACAGCTATACAACAACTACAGCTACAACTTCAACTACATGACAGCTACAACTACCACTACAACTACAACTACATTACCACTACAACTACCATTACGACTACAACTACAGCCACAACAACCTCTACAACTACAACAGCTACAACAGCTACAACTACAACAACAACTACAACAACTACAACAACAACTACAACAACTACAAGAACTACAACAACTACAAATACAACTGCAACTTCAACTCCAACAGCTACAGCTACAACCACAACAACCACTTCAACCACAACTACAACTACGTTACCACTACAGCTACCACTACAACTACAACTACATTACCACTACAACTACCACTACGNCTACAACTACGTTACCACTACAGCTACCACTACAACTACAACTACATTACCACTACAACTACCACTACGACTACAACTACAACTACGACCACAATAAGCTATACAACAACAACAGCTACAACTACAACAACTACAACTACAACAACTACAACAACTACAACTACAGCTACAACTTCAACTACAACAGCTACAACTACAACCACAACAACCACAACAACCACTACAACCACTNTACAACAACTACAACAACTACAACTACAGCTACAACTTCAACTACAACAGCTACAACTACAACCACAACAACCACAACAACCACTACAACCACTACAACTACAACTACAACTTCAACTACATGACAACTCCAGCTACAACGGCTACAACTACAACCACGATAACCACTACAACAGCACTACACTGCACTGCACTACAACTACAACTACAACTACAACAACTACAACTACAACTACAACCACAACTACATCTACATCTACAACTACAACTACAACTACAACAACTACAACTACAACTACAACCACAACAACACTACGCTGCCTCCAGCCACGTGTCGGTCCATCAGTGGGTTCGCTCTGCCATCCATCATTCACAGCAACGAACCTCTCCTATAGGTTTCCTATTTTTGAAACTTCCGCCACCGCCTTGTGCGGTACTACTGGTAATTAAGGCATTTCATTTCATATCATGCAGTGAACAATTTTATGTTAAAATGATTCTATATTTGTCCACATGAATGCAATGTCTTTTTCAAAGGAAGATTGCATAACAACATGGCTCAAGTTTTTTATCATGAAGTTATCCGGTATTTTCTGAAAAGGATGCCACACTCTTGAAAAATAATGTGTATAGTCAAATTTTATCGTCTCAGATGCTACCCTTCTCTGAAAAGGAGTATTGCCTCTATGGAAGAAGCACCATATTTGTTCCAAAATATATGGAAGACATGATGCACTCTTTCTAAAGCTTGTTCTAAAGGAATGCTGTTCACATCTCAGGGCCCTGCCTCAAAGTAATGATACACTTTATCAGAGGAATGGTGTCCTCTCTGTAGGACAATGTTGCATGGAGGTATGCCACAACTTCCTTAAGGAATGCCACATCCCTTTTAAAGATGACTTATGAAAAGCATGCTGTTGCCCTTAAAATCTGACTTGATACTTTGTTTTAGAAACGCCATTTTTTCAAGAGAACAGCATGCTTATCCTTACAAAACTTACCATATCTCTTTTTGATGCAAGAAACTCTGTCAAGAAGATATAGCACTACTTGGAGACAAGATGAAATGGTATGTCAATCAAAAGTGCTGTTTCCTCTTGTTCATGCTTGCTATAAAGACATGCAACACATAAGCAAATACCATCCTATCGTTTCAGTGTGGCGCAACCGGTCGACATTGAATTCCATTTTTCTTTGATATTCGTTGACCCTATACAATATTTCATAGCAAAACCGGTATTTCTTGGATATGTACCGTACACACAAGACTTGAAGCCAAGAGTTCTTCCACAATACATACCTATATATAACTCTACAACTGCTAAGCCTCAAAACCAAAACATACATAAACAGATGTTTGAAGTGACTCATGTTCTACATTATTCAATAATAAAACTTACCAAAAAGCGCACTCCCACAAAGACCCGGACTCAAACTTTACCACTATTGATGGAGTTTGCAGCAGCATCGAGTCTCAGCTGTTGATGTGCATTCGGGTCCGTGGGTTCTATCAAGTTGCTTACTTGATTGCAGTTTTTCGTTTTATATACACGTTCAACGGTGTCTCTCTTTTTTTGCACAAATATACTTTCACAAAAGTGCATGTGCACACAATACATTAGAATCATAAATGGATATTTGTATGTTTACATATAGGGCTTCGTACCCATGTGCACATTCATGTTCGCCTGCACTATGTTCAGAAACCTTCGGAATTCAGTCAGCCATGTGGCTTGCGGCCGGGCGCTTGGGACATGAAGCAAAATATTGCGTTGAAGGCTAATTTATGTAAAAGCTAGTGGGTGGAAAGGCTGGTTTGTGTAAAGGCAAGTTGGTGTAAAACCTAGTTGGTGCAAAAGCTGGTTGGCGTAAGTAAAATGTAAAGAAATGTAAAGAACATCGAGAAACTAGTTTGTGTAAAAGCTGGTTTGTGTAAAAACTGGGTTGTGTACGAGCTAGTCTGCCTAAAAGCTAGTTTGCGCAAAAGCTAGTTGGCGCAAAAGCTAGGAGATCTTTATCAAAGGAAGTTGGGAAGCAATCTTCCGAGCTACGGATGAAGCTCAATGCAGCAAGAATACATCACATAACAATACAAAACATAACAATACACAAGACAACAATACATCACACAACAATACATCACATATTAATACATCACATAACAATACATCACACAACAATACACAAGACAACAATACATCACACAACAATACATCACACAACAATACATCACATAACAATACATCACACAACAATACATCACACAACAATACATCACACAACAATACTTCACACAACAATACATTATTCAACAATACATGTTGTGAGAAGTGTGCAGTGTGCAGATCGCAGTGGAATGGCTGCATGGCTGCATGCATGTTGCATGGGACATGTTTCTGGGAGGTAGCCGGCTCGCGAAACATTTTTTTTTCGGGTAAACTGGCTTCCGGCGGCGATGAAGGCGACCTCGTGTGCGCGGCGGTTGCGGCTTGGATCGTTTTGGTGTTTTTTTTTGTTCCCGCACTGTTGCTGTGGCTACAAGGTGCTCTGAGTGTGCCCGTGCATGCGTAGTTTTAGGATGTTTTGGAATCTGTGGGCGGCGACCGCATTGGAATTAGCTGTGCGATTGTTGTCATGTTGCGTTGCGGGGTTTCTTAACTTTGGCGCTGATCATTTTCCTTTTAATGTTGTTTTAAAAAGGTTCTTCAAAATCGTTTTTTCGCTTTGGCGTCGAGATCCGGTTTTGGAGCTGCAATTTCTGGCGCGGTTGCACGTAGTTCTGTGGTGCTTTGCAACATGTGATTGCTAGTCTCATTGTAATGGCTGCATCAAGGTGCCTAGCTGCCGTGAATGCGCACGTAGTTCTATTGTCGTTTGCAGCTGGATATCGTAAATCGTATTGTAATGGCTGCATCAAGGTGACTGGGTGCTGTGGATGCGTGTGCAATACTATTGTCTTTTGCAGCTGAACATCGTAAATCGTATTGGAATGGCTGCATGAAGGTTGCGATGGTGATTTGTCAGGAGATTTTCGCTGTTTTGGCGCTGATCATTTGGCTTTTAAAATTTCTCTTGAAAAGTGCTTCAAAATTCAAAATCGTCTTTTTTTCGCTTTGGCGCCCAGATCCGGTTTTGGAGCTGCAATTTCTGGCGCCATTTCGTGTAAAAGCTTCTGTGTGTAGAAGCTCCTCTGTGTAAACGTGATTCTCTGCATGTCATGACCATTGCACGACAACTGTGCACCGGGTGCGTGAGGTGTGTGATGGTGTGTGTGTGTGTGAAAAGAGAAGTGTGGAGTGTGAAGACTGTAGGCTGAAGTGTGAAGCGTCACGTGTGAAGAGTTCAGTGTGAAGTGTGGAGTGTGAAGACTTCAGACTGAAGTGTGAAGTGTGGACTTTCATCTGTGACATTTTTTCGACAGCGTACTAGTTTTGCACAACACGCACGCACTGGCCTGGCTGGCGCACGGCGTATGCAAGTTCTATAGATGAAAAAGGTCTTGTAGTATATATCCCTAAGGCAACTTCCGCTCCGCCTCGTGCGGGAACTATTGGTAGAACAACTAAAGCTCAAGCATGGCTACTTCAAGGATTAGTAACGAACACAACCGCAAAACATGCGGATTTCCATAGATTTACATACATTTGCATTGCTACATGCACACCTTCATTGTGTTTGTTCACGCGTGCATGTCATACCAAGAGAGAAATGATGACAACGAACCCTTTCGCAAACCCGGCGCATGTGGCGCAGGACTGGCGTGGCGGCCGTGCAGCATCTTGTAACATTATCCCATCATCAACAGGTGCTGCCAAGGCCGTCGGCGAGGTGTTGCCCAGTACCAAGGGAAAACTCACAGGCCGCGGGGTGCGATGTGCAATGACACATGGTTGTAAGATTGGACTGGTTCACCAGCCACGGAAGAGCGAGCTATACCCGAACGGGAAGTTTGGTTGTTGAGGTGTGCTATTTCGTTCCAACCACGATCCACCAGTTGATGGCCAAGAATTTTCGTGTGTGAAATGGCCTGCCCAATTTCGCTAAAGTTCGTCGGATATGCTAGAACCTACCATGTTGGCATTTGCTGGGTTGCATGCGTCAAGGGTCCCAATTCTAGCAGGCATAGTTCCATGTTAATTGTTTCGACGGTGGTGCAGCTAGTTCAGGCCATTTTTGGTAGGCCATTCCCGCCGTTTTTTGTCGTCGAGGCATGGCCTTCCGAGTGCCAACCCCGGATGTGTCCGTGGTGGATTTGACCTTCACTTCTGAGAAGGCCCCCAGGGATCTAGGGACAATTACATCACAATGATATTACCCTGGGATGGTCAAACTTTACCCTGCAAATGGAAGTTTGAATGGAACGATATTTTCCCCACCTGCCAGGTGAGGGTTGTTAGATTTTGCAAGAGCTGTCCTCCGCCAGCTCCAGATCGCAGTGGGCACGGCCGGGCTTCCTTTGCCAGCCCGGCCGGGCTTCCTTTGCCAGCCACAGATCGCAGTGGGCACTGCCGGACTTCATTTGCCAGCAACAGATCGCAATGGGCACTCCGAAACGTCAGCCCCAGCTCCAGATCGCAGTGGGCACTGCCGGGCTGCAGCCGCGACTGCCAGATCGCAGTGGGGATTGCCGGACTGCAGCCGCAACCGCCAGATCGCAGCGGGCACTGCCGGACTTCAGCCGCGACTGCCAGATCGCAGCGGGCACAGCCGGACTGTAAACCGTATACATGCCAGATAGAATGCCAGACGCGATGTCAGAAAGAATGTCAGAGAGAATGTCAGGATATATGTGAAATAAAATGTCAGATAGAATGCCAGGTAGAATGTCAAAAGATATATCTCAGAATATGTGTCAAATAGAATGCCAGGTAGAGTGTGAGAATATATGTCTGATAGAACGCCAGGTAGAGTGTCAGAAAGAATGCCAGGTAGAATGCCAGATAGAATGCCAGACGAGATGCCAGATAGAATGTCAGATCGAATGTCAGAATATACGGCAGATAAACCGTCAGAAAGAATGTCAGGTAGAATGCCAGGTAGAGTGTCAGAATGAATGTCAGATAGAATGCCAGACTAGATGCCAGATAGAATATGAGATAGAATATCAGATACAATGTCAGAATACACGTCAGATAAGATGTCAGAAAGAACGTCAAAATGTTGAATATATATCAGATAGAATGTCAGATAAATGTCAGGACATATATCAGATAGAATGTCAGAACATATGTCAGAAGAATGGCAGAGCATATGTCAGAGAGAATGTCAGATAGAATGCCAGGAGGAAGAGGAGGAGAGGACAACTCTGATGAAATCTAGAGACCGAAGGTCGCTAGATTTCTTTGTCACACTATTTGCCAAATAAAGTCTCATGGCGGGGATCACTCGACATAAGTAATTAAATCGGTGATTTTCCATTGCCATGTTGTTTATTCAGTGTATGTTGTTTATTTTCAGTAACTAGTAACTACTTAATGCGTGCTGATTTTGGTAATGTATTGAGTAATGTTTGTTTAGTTCAGATTCTGTTTAGTTCGGACACGATTTGTTTACCTTGGTTCAGATATTTGGGGTGAACATGTTGTTTCCCCACCACAACCAACCTGGAACTAAGGAAAGACACCGCGTTGCAACACATTGTTGGCAATCAAAACGGGATTTGTTCCACTTCGATCTTGGTCACCCTGCTGAGAAATCATCGGTTTCGTCAGTTGGTTCATAGGACACCTCCATCGAAGAGATCGACGCATTGATGAAGAAGGCCACTGAGACTTACATGAAGGGCAACTCGGCTCAGAGTCTTGCAGGACCCACATTTTCAGTGCCACTCAGTGATTTCAAGTCGCAAGAGCAGTGTTTTTTAAGCATGACCACCTCACCCGCCAGGGCACTCCAATGCATATGTTTCAATTGGTGCAACAAAGGGGAGACTTTGTACATATAATATATATATATATATATCATGATATATATCATGTACCACACTTCCAGCAAGATTACTGTAGAATTCATGATTCTTGGCCAGTCACAATTTGGGTATGTCCCATGCTAAAGGATCACTCCGAAAAACATGTGTTTTTTCTCCCTTTGGCCTTGTGGACAAGGGCGAAAATTCAGAGACACCCATTTGTTCATGATCACACCGTTTCCAATTGCCACTGGTCTCCCAAAATTGCAATTCAAGCCCCAGGGCCCTTGGAAACAGATGAGGGGCTGAGGTGTTCTGTCCTTCACCGATGAAGAGTTGGTGTCCAGTGATTTCATCCACAATGTGAACTCTTCCATCTATGACTCCAAGGCCCTTTCCGGCTGAGAGAAGTCGTCTTGAAGAAGAAGTGTTCCATAGTGTTCCAGCATCAGCACAAAACAATCTCCATGGCCGTACACAGCAGATCCATCAGTTCCGGTCGCAATTGGAGGCCACTTTGCAGAACAACTTGAAGGGCGAGAAGCGATTCTTCAAGATTGTGACATGGCTATGTGGACCAATGCTACGACAATCTTGAACGACTTCACCATAAATCTTGGTCCATGTGAGGAATACATGTAGATTCGGTTGGTGGATTGCTATCAGAAAATTAAAGGTACCTGAAGGCGAACCCGTCGATATTCATAGTCGGAGAGCATTTGAGGCTGCATGATATTTGTTTCACACATTGAAACAATGGATACTGTGGGGACACATTTCTTCACAGCAAGTTGACTCTCCCTTTGAAACTGACCATCTTCTGCCAGGTCTCTTGGTACGACAACGAGTGGGGCCACTTGGCAGAGGTTTTGGACTAAATGTTGCTAAAGCATTAATAAACCACCCATATTTTGATGGTTTATATCACCCATTTATGGTAACTTTGGGGATGGTTTATTATTGGGTTTGCCACATTACATCATTCTGGAATCTAACCTCAAAAACAATAATATTTTACTCCCCCACAATATAAGTGTATCAGATAAATCACGAAAATTGTGGTCACCCCTTTTTTACCATCAGGCTACTCCAACCGTGTGGTGGACCTGCTCATGTACATGATCGGGGCCTGAGTCCATTTGTGTCTGGGGCTCAATCCGTGCTCAGTTGTGGGTCGCCTGAACCGTGGCAGGGGAATTCGTCATGGCAGACTTCTGTATGATGTCATTTACAGTAACTTCTGGCTGCTTGGCGAATTCGAATTTCGACTGATCTCCATTGATCTGCTTTTTGTTGTGGCTTTAATCACAGTGATGTTGAAACAATGTTGATCCAGGACACACGCCTCCAGCCCAAATAAAAGTTGAACTGGTGGATGGCTTCAGGAAACAATGACAAACAATGTATCTTTAGGCTCCAAATTTCGACCGTGAAATTGATCCCAGGTGGGCCATTGTTTGAACGTTGCGACTGAGATCAGGCTGCCACAGAAATCCACGCAGCCTGTCAGCGCAACGATTTTCGCGTTCCCGCGGCCCGGCCTCGCCGTCGCCGAAGTTGGACCACAGACAGCATTTCAACGAGGGTCAAAAAGGAACCGCTGCAGCTAGAGTTGGGTTTCAAGATAGCTGATATAGAGTCATATAGAGGGATATTCAGATATTCATTTATCAGAGGTGTTGTTTAAATTCCATCCCTACTTTGCTTGGAAGGTGAGAAATGCTCCAAACAGTGCTTCTTAGGAGTCTTGATCATGAAATGTCAGCATGGGATGGTCATGGCTCAGCTGTACTGGCAACATTGATGGAGTTTCCAGCAAGACATGCCATATCGCCATAGGGACACTGCTGCCTCCACGGGCATCCTCGGCATGTTGGAGGCCGAGAAATCATGGTGGAATCTGATACTATCATAGCTATCTTCCATTGCCCCTGTGGCCTTGCTTATTTCATTGGCTAGGGGTTCGTAGGTCTTGGTTTCGTGGCAGGGATGTACGCGTTTCTAGTGGATTTTCTTGCGCGCCCTGATGAGTTCTGGTTTTTTTTAATGCCGGTTCGGATCCTATCTACCGTTGAGTGATGAAGGATGATCATCGCCCCATTGTTGTTGGTGTTTTTGCTACAATGGTACAGTGAATGGCTGCCTTTGTTTGGACCACTCCTGCAAATCGGAACTCGCACATTTCCCATCAGAAGCACTGATGTTTCGCATGTTTGCAAAATCTCATATCTAGCTCAGCCCATTTCCACAACTGGTTGTTTCATGATTGGTGCAGCGGTTTTCATACTTGGATGTGCCATTCCAGGAATCACAACTGGTGAATAGCCCAGAAGTGACTGGTGTATCCCACATAGAACCGGCTCATGTCATAATTGCTTACGTTTGTGGGATGCATATGACGCTTACAAGTGTCGATCAATATTATCCCAGGAGATAGATTCACTCATCCCATTACATAGCCTTTATGTATATTCTATTCTTATTCCTCCAATTTGTACTTGATATGCACATTTGATATGGGTACAATATACACTCATAATTGCTAATATATTATCCCCAAAATTATCCCAAGGTCTTAATTTAAAAGGGACTCAAGCACAAGAATAGTATTTAGAATTATCCTAAAACAGACAATCCTAACAACTTAATATATGACAATGATGATGACAACCATGATCGTTATTAATAATCTTGTATAATGATGTTATGATCACCCTGATAATCAGATAGTGATGTTAAATGGCTTTATCATATTAATAATCTATTAATATTCAATAATTATGATCATTGTTATATAAAGTGATTATCAATGGTTATAGAATCTTATATATACAATGGTTATATCAAAATGAAATGGTGAATTGCAAAAGAATTGCAGTTAATTGTTAAAAAGAATTGCAGTTAATTGTTATTAGAAAAAGCGCCAGCACCAGGTGGTGGAGTCGGACTTCGGCCGCAGCTTGGCGCAGGCCGAGACCGTCGAAGCCACGAAGGCGAGGCCAGTCGACGGAGTGGACAGAGCGAGGGATGGAAGGCGTTGACCAACGAAAAATGCTGAGTTTCTGTGGGATTTATCAAATTTATCCATGATTTATCCATGAAAATATAGGAAATCTGGTGATTCAACAAGATTTATCCACCAAAATTGTTAGGTTTTGACTGAGTTTACCATGAAAAATTGAAATGTCATGAAATGTCATCATCAAACCTTTGGGATTTGAGCATGAAAAGTATGGATTTGACCATAAGGAATGGCGAATGAAGTGGTCACATTCCTAAAAATGAGGATCTATCCTAAATCTTTGTGGCCATTGGAAACTGAGTTTCGGACTAGATTTGGTTTTTAGGCATTCCAGGTTGAGAAAATCTGAGCCAACCTCCCACTTTCAGACTGCAGCAACAGCCCGGTGGTCTTTTGGAGTTTAGAACCACGGTAAGAGTTTGCTTGGCCAAAATCGAAATCCTGGATGCACTAGCGTTGAGTTATACCGTTATAGCAGTATACCATGAATTTCAGGGACCAAAAAGAACATCGAATTTCGGGTCACCCTGGGTTAAATCTCCAACACGTCTTCATTATTCTTCATCGAGATCTGAAATCTTTGAGAACTTGAGGCGGAAGAGTATGACACCATGACCAAGCAGAACAAGTTGACCAAGGCATGGTGGGGTCGCCAGATAGCGATGATGTAACTAGCGAATGGGTGCCATTTTTTGGAACATTTTGGAAGTCTCAGAATTTTCAGTCACCCACAGAATCAACAGTAGGAGTTTTCTGAATTCTGACTCTGGGCTTAGCATTGCACTCTTTGGTCTTGCCAAGCAACAAGTGAACCGATCACTTGCCCTCGACCTGCGGCGATATCGCATACGAGAAGATCAGACTTAGTGATGCAAAGAATGCCCAAAATGATGGATGCCCAAAACCAGATAAGAAATTGCGGACTGCAAATTCAGTAGAATTAATCATTGGACAGATATTAGACAGATATCATTTCTGTCATTACTTAATGGATTCATGTTGTAGTTCAATCATGTTCAATCCTTCTGGAACCGCCTTGATCATTCTGCGCTAAACTCGTCTGCAGCCTTGAACCTGGATGCTTAGAAGGTCGATGCTTAGATTGGAAAACCAACAGAGCCTGAAACATCCAGCAGGTTCCTGTAGATGAATGAATACATATATATATATATATGTACATATATTCATGACGTATATATGTAACATGTACGACATATAGTGTTCCTCAGGATTTGATTGTTTCCAGAATCTTCCTCCGCTGTGATGATCTCAGGTGCAGAAGGACGCTGACCGGAAGTTCAAGTCGATGCTTGGCTCAAATTGGAAAGTTGGAAAGTGCTGCAATGAAGTCGTGGAATTTTGGAGGGAATAGGTATTACGTATTAGTATCATGTCAATATATTCAAATAGATAGATAGAATAGGTTAGATTAGATTAGATAGTCCTATATGTCTTATGCACCTTTTTCGTTGCACTTTTTCATCTGCCATTTTTCAAGGAAGACGGCCATGGCCCTGGACAAGGCAGTGCGTAGGCCCAGCGAACCATCCCAGTGACCTGGGACCCAAAAAAATCCTGGATAACGATGGGAAAACCGTGGAAAATCATGGGTTATCCCTGCAAAAAGGGTAAAAATGGGAGAAAGTCATGGAAAATCCATCCGCCCTTGTTAGGGCCAGGGGAAATGGCAGGTTGATCGGCAAAGATGGGTATGAAATCGAGAAAGATGCGGATGAACAGCCGATTGAAACCAATCCTGCAGGTTGTACAGTTGTTTGATTGACATTCAAAAGCTGTTTATGGCTATATATGATGACTACGACGGAATTGAGCACCCAGTATTTGCCCCAAGTCCGTTGGGGTTTAACAAGTTCTTTCAACTGAATTACAACAACTACTGCTGTGATTGCTAGCTCAACCAGTACAAATTGGACAAATGAACAGAAGTATCGCCCACGCTTCGACATAATCGGAACCCAGGTGGCTGATTTGAGCTCCGACACCGCGGCCAACCAGGAGATTTATCACTGGATTTCAAAAAGCTCGCCATAACCAATGGGCGCAAAGTGTCTACCTCTTGGTGTGTCAGGATTTAAAATAGGTTCCATGGATTTGTACAAAAATAGCGTAACCAAGAGAAAACTCATGTTTTTTGGGTCATTTTCAGCATCAGATACAGGCCAAACATGGAGTATTTCCTCTAAGTTTTGGACACCCCAAGTCAGTTCTACAAAACAATCGCACAGGAGGAACTCGCTGCAGTGGAAACGTACAAGGCAACCGACAAAGGGAGGGCAAATGGAAACCCCGTCAAACATGGGATTTAGTGATGTTGCAAAAGACTACATCTATTCTTGTGGCCTATTCATGTGGATATCAAAATCTGAAGCTGACCTTCAATCCCCAGGTCAACAGTGATGATCTGGAATCCACAAATCCCAGTTGTGGAGGGGACAATTTTCAAGTAAAACCCGCACGAGGCGGGTGGCGGAAGTTTCCAAGAGAAGAGAAGCTTAAGACTATAGGATCGAGACACAAGTTTTGCCTATAGGAGCTGGCNCAAGTAAAACCCGCACGAGGCGGGTGGCGGAAGTTTCCAAGAGAAGAGAAGCTTAAGACTATAGGATCGAGACACAAGTTTTGCCTATAGGAGCTGGCGTCGCGAAGAATCACAGCTTCGCAACTCTGCTCAACGCATTTGTTCTCATCTTGCTTCAGTGTTCCCATTTCCTCTCGACTTTTTTGAAACGATTCTCATC
>BGPT01000111.1:188086-207864 GCA_003297045.1 Symbiodinium sp. clade C Y103
ACCCCGATTGACAGAACCAAAAATACAAGTCTTTCAATATTTCATTCAAGGTATTGAGGATCTGGTCCTGCACTAGTCTCTCCTGTTCATTTTTGCCACATTGACACATGTCCATGTGATTTAAATTGATTAAATATGTGGAGTGTTGAAGTGTGATGATGCAATGCGGGTTACCCATGTATTCGGCCCAATGCCTCGGTTCGGCGGTGAGCGTCTCCAAAGCTCATCGTCAGGTCGACGCAAAGGCCACAGGGAAAGATACAAAGAGCTACGACGCATGAGGCATTCTTCTTGTGCACCCCACATGCCGGATAGCCAGCCGCCCCCCGCATCACACCTTGACAAGATATCACAAGCTCACAGGAGCTGAAGAACGCTTTGATATNCGGATAGCCAGCCGCCCCCCGCATCACACCTTGACAAGATATCACAAGCTCACAGGAGCTGAAGAACGCTTTGATATTCATTGAATTTCATTCAGGCTGAACACAGGTTCGAAAGGCATCAGTTGCAGAATTGCATGAGGCAACTTGTGCAAAAGGCAACCTTGAATAAGAACTGCCAAAGTGCCAAGACATGCCGAGACACTCATTTGCAAAGTTGATCAGAACAGGCCTGTAACCAGAATCTCCCAGAATGTGCCCAGCCTGAGNGTGCCAAGACATGCCGAGACACTCATTTGCAAAGTTGATCAGAACAGGCCTGTAACCAGAATCTCCCAGAATGTGCCCAGCCTGAGGAAGGGAAAGGACATACATTTCGAAAGATAAACGCCTCGACCCTGCTTGCATTCCTTTGCGATGCGTCAAGAAAAATGTTTCCTGACAAAAAAAAACACACAATAATCAACAGTAATCAAACATCATCAAAGATAATCAACGTACAGAGAATATCGTGATGATTCAGTGCAGTCTGTATGACGGCACNGTGATGATTCAGTGCAGTCTGTATGACGGCACTCAAGGTCCGCCTTGAAGGTGTCCAAGTCTACGCACATGATCTTTGTTTCCCTTCCAGCATGAGGTATCGAAGGGGCCGGGGATTCCACAGAGAAGGGAAAGTACCTCAGTCAACGCCAAGTCAATGGAAGGGAAACTGGAAGCCCTTCATGAGCCAAAAACATGCAACACCGACTCAGAATTGTCAGAAACCAAGGGCTGAAAAGAAGTTGGCAATCAAATGATATCAAATGCAATGGCGTCGCAANAGCCAAAAACATGCAACACCGACTCAGAATTGTCAGAAACCAAGGGCTGAAAAGAAGTTGGCAATCAAATGATATCAAATGCAATGGCGTCGCAATGCACTGGTAATGGCAATGGCAATCAATAAGCAGATTTCATCAGATTTCTGGAGTCTTCTGTCAAGATGCTGGCCCTCGGCTAGTCTTGCCCTGATATGAGGGGGCAAAGATGCCTTGGAACAAAAGAGCGACAGTCGAAACCAGGAGCGACGGCACGGCGGCAGCAACAACGTTCTGCTTTCGATCTGCTTTGTGCATCTTTGTTGTGCTTTGTTGTGATTTCCTCTACATATTAATATGAATTTTAATATGTGTTTCTTTTCTCTCTCCGGCTCGCGCACCAGGAATTCTAAGGTCTCCAGTGTGATCTCACCTGGGGCTTGCGCACATACCGTGCAGTGACACCGCAAATCGAAAAACAAGTACTCTGCAGTCCTTCTATAAAAGCTGGGCGCAGAACTCCAAATGGGATTGCCGGGCTCAATGTCTTCTGCAAACTTTCGGACATTCTCCAGCTGTTTCCTCAGTTTAGCAATGCCATGCAATGCCCTAGTTGTGGAATTTTGCACACTATACACGAAGACAAAGGCGACCGAGACGCTGGACGATAGCCCACTCATCTTCTGAAAAACCATCGGATTGCCAGACCATTGCAGTAACTATCGCCAAGATTTGACAATTCTGCCAATTCCGCGAATTCACTCTGAACGTTTTTTTAGGCACTCAGGCCGATATCTGGCTAATCTTTCACCAACAACAAGAGGCGGTCTGTTGCAAACTTGAGGTTCCAGCACACAGTTCCTTGAACCGAAAGTAATCCAGTTGCGAGAACATCACTTGCAATTCAGAACTTCATGACAAAATCCTGCAGCTGGACACTTTGTGACAAACCAAGGTTTGCGCTTTACACACTTTACGCACTTGAGCTGCCACATACTGCCACAGACTGCCAGAACACGGTGCTCTGCTCTGCTCTTTGTCGGACACTTGCAAACTCAAGGAGATCTGCGTAGATCTGCGTAGATCTAGAACTGATGGATTGATACTGCACAAGATACTGTACAGTACTTTGCTCCCATCAATCCCAGCAAAATGTCAGAGACTGGGGCTCCAGTCCAGGGAGACTCTGTCGGACTCATTTTGTCCATGAGGACAACGTATGTCTCGATCTCACGGAGATCTCACGGACATATTCAATTTCAAATTCAATCAAATTCGTGTAGCATTTCACTTCAATCGACATCATTCACTTCATTTCACTTCCCATCCATTGGATTGACCATTTTCATGCGAATGAAACCTACAGTGACTCTTGAATACAAAGCCCATGCCACAAACAATTTTGATGAAGTACCTAACACTGCAATTTCGAGATTTCCGGACTATACGGTCTTGTGTGAACTCATACATGTTTTCTTGGTGTTCTTCTGAAAAGAGGATCGGATGACATGAGGTCTTGGGTCACTTTGACCCAAGCGAAACGCTCGCAGTTCGTGCGCAAACGCCTGCCTCATGCTGAACTTACAGCCGTCCTGTTTGAATAAACGCGACCTAAATAACCAAAATTGCAGTCTCTACTTGGCATCATCTGTCCAAAAGAGAAAATTCTCACAGCAGAGGCTGCATTTGTAGAAGGTCTTACATAAAACCTCAATCAGGACAAGATTGCCAGTGCTGGAACCCCCATGGTCTGCAAAATGGACGCATCATCCTGCATCTCCAAGTATGCAAATGAAGAGGGATGACTTAAGGATACTGAAGGGATGACTAGCTACGGTGAAAAAGTCAAGCGACAAGCGGAGAACAAATCCAATGTTCAAACTTGGGGGTCACACCTTAGTTTCTAACAGCATGGCTGGGATAATGAGGAGCGTCTGAGGGCCCTGTTCCATAGTTTAATTGCTGCACTCTGTCACAAATAAGACATGTTTTTTCATCCTACAAACAACCAGCCATATTCAGTGTTCGCTGAACAGTTTCATTGCGAGCTACAAGATGCGGGCCAACAAGAATTGTGAACCTAGAATGAGTTTTTGCCGGTTGTTGTCATGTGCACCAATGAGTGACAACACATGGACTCAAAGTACTGATTTCGGGTTTACATTCCGTTCTTTGCGACTCATGATTTTACAAGCCGGCACCGTCTTTGAATCACTGTGGCTGTGAAGCCTTAATGCAGAAACTGCTGTGAGTTCCAATAGCTCCCTGCAGGCCGTCGTCAAGGCACTCATTTCACCTCAGAGGCACGACTCGGACACGATTCAAACACCATCCTCTTACTTTGAGGGGCTTGAGAATGGCTGATATCATCGGCCAAAAGAAATCAGGAAGGCTTTCGACTCTTTAAACAAGGGTCTTCCTTCAGCGCTGCAACATTTTCTATTTGTATCTATTTGTCCTTACCTAACCAGCAGACTCTCAGCAATACTCGTCGATGCAGTTTGGTGCCAACATCTCGGCTTGGCTCTAGCAACAATGGATTGAATACCCATGTGAACTCATGGAATCGATGCAACTCTTGGAATATTTCGGATAATTATGTCTCCGGAAATCAATTGAGCGTGATTACTGTAGTTAAAGTATGTTAAAGTCACAGGGTGTGGTCATTAAGCTTCTTATATCCAAACTACTGCCCGTGCAGACGCCACACATAGCTCCGGGATTTGTAAATGAATAGTTGGATCCATTAGCCAATGATCATCTTTTGATCATGAATGTTTCTGCAATGTATGTCAATTGACAATTGACAAGCGGTCAATCTACTGTTCTTCAGTGTACCTTCAGATTTTCTCACATTACTTCACACGGGATACGAGTATCAGCTGAGCTGAGGAACAAGATCAACTTCATGGCAGGCAAGGTGTGTACCATTGCTGGAATCCTTGGATCCAAACGCGCGAATCAATGTGAAACACTTAGTGAATTTCTACCGATATCAACCAACATTTTGTCAATTTCTACTGACACTTCATCTTGTGCTGAAAACAGGGCGTCAACAATTTCAATACGATTCACCAAATGGCATTTTCAAAGAGGACTCACAACGTCTAGCATGGAAAAGTATGAGTTCACCTGCTGAGATCGCTGCAAGATGTGCTTTGTCAAGTTATACCTCCAAGGCTCTAATGTCATCTCCATGACATGGAAAACGAGCTATTGAAGAACCAAGACTCCAAATGACCGGTGTTTGAATCTGCTTGAAAAATCAGAACAAAAACTTCCCAAAACTTCCCATGTCGCATAACGCGATATACATCGATATACCATGTGTCAGACACGTGTCACATACCACATGGACAATGGCCACACCACCTGACACCGGACGAGACCTGATGCTCGCAGCGACACCACCGACACCACCGACACCACCCTTACGGCCGCGGCACATGACGACACATGACGATCAGTACAGCTGAGTACAGCTGATCGCTCAGTGTGTACTTTTTGTATACTCTGCTTGTATCTTCCACTGTCTGCTGTCAGTGACAGTTGAACGTGCCATGCTTAAGTGACTGGAATTGAGACATAGCCTAAAGATGCCTAAAGGATACTAAAGGTGAGTAGGGGGATGTCCAGTTGTTTTGGAGTTCCTTAATCAGTGTCGCCTAGTAATTCACTCTGGTCCAGGGACCATGGATAACATGAAATGATATAACATGTGATTCATGTCAAACCATCTAAAACGCGCATTTTGCATTTAGTTGGTCTATGGTCTACACCAACTTGTTCCGTTCACTTTATTATACTACACTAGGCAGTTTGCGAGCACTGTGTTTGTTGCAAGTCCACTTTTTGGAAAACGGAAGAACTTCCAAGGATGGACCAACCCTTTCCTCTCAGGTCTTCGTGCCAATAACTTTCTGCTTTGAAGGTTCCAGCAAGAGCGACAAAAGAAAAGGAAACGATCACTTGTGCGTACGTACTGAAAATGTTCAGGAAGCAAATCTTTCGAGACAATAGCCTCACCCAACGTGTCAACATGCCACACTCACCCCAATTCCTACACCGATGTGATATACAACTCATACAACCTACATCAACCCTACTGTATGTCGCTCCCCGGAGGTCCCTCCCCGGAGTTCCCTCCTCGGAGGTCCCTCCCCGGAGGTCCCTCCACGGAGGTCCCTCCCCTGTTTGTTTCTTTCCCTTTCCATCTGGTGCATCCCACTGAGACTGGCGCTCGTCACGGCTTGTAGCATGTTGTTGCTAACCAGTCTGGCTATGTCCCACCTGGGCTTCGGCCAGGTCGCATGCGTGCTCTCCAAGTCCCATGCTCCCGAAGATTGCCGCATCACATGTCATGCTTTTGGTGTTCGAATCTTCCATCGAACATTGCAAATGAAAAGACACGAATCACACAACTCCTTTTGTCCTGCCTACTGTCAGGAGTTCTAGGCAAGAGTCAATGCCAAAACTAAACAACACACAGCAGCTTGCCAATGGTCACAGCAGAGGCTGCTGAGTCCATGCAGTCGCACANCATGCAGTCGCACAAAGAAGGGTCAAAGGGTCTCTGTATGTCTGTACAGCTTGACAGCTAGCCAGAATCCTCAGCAGCTAAGACTGTCCAAAAAAAACCTTTCGGTAGTGCTCTAGACCTTAAAATGAATGAATTTGAATGATCTCAGAATGATCTCCATCAATATACGCATTAAATGCACAAGGTTGGCTCAAGAGGTTTCCTCTTCAACGTGACATCCTGTTCCAGCATCTGCACTGTGCCTTCCATCTCGCCCTGGCCTGGTANGAATACCAGTGGTGCAAGCGCTCCTTGTGACTGTAGTGGAACAGCCAAATCGCCCTGTGACCACGGGCTGTCGCCCAATCCTCGCAGTGGCGCACCAGCGTTGAGCCTAAGCCTTGGCCATGGAGATCAGGATCAACGGCCAAGTAACAAATCCGCGGCACCTCATCCTGGACCAAGTCCTCCTCTCCCGGCAATTTGTCCACAACAACGCCTGCCATCGCCGCTAACTGAAACTGTTCATCCCAAAGAAGGAGAAGTCCACTGGAACTCTGCCCAAAGAGCTGACACAGCTTGGGCTTCAAGACCTTCATCATTGCGGCAACACCTTCAGTGGTCTTGGGCGTTGGTTCAAAGAGAACTCGTGCAGCAAGTCGAGACACAGCCACCAAAACTTCGCTGTCTTCTGACATCATCTCCTTCGGCATCCAGGCAGCCGTCATCGGTGTCATCGATGCCATTGTAGCCGACTCCATGTTGTCACAACGACCGAGACTCTTGAGGCGACTTGACTTTGAAAACTGAAAATATAACAAAACATATAGATTATATTATATTATAAGTGGTACGGGAAACCAGCACTTGTCAAAGGATTTACATGGGTATTATCAGCTACTATTGATATCTATTGGAGACATCCCTCTCAACTTGTGGGTGACGGTCCCCCTATTGTCGCTTAGAGATCATGATATTGGTGGTGACATACCATCCTCCCACCATCCAGCCACAGCCCATGTGAGATGTCAGCTCCAACCTGCGATTTCGCGATTTCGCACCAAGCTTCCCACTTGACTTCCGGTTGCACTCTGGACCTTGACAGTAACAAATGGGCTGACGGTTATTTTTGTCTCACGCCTTTCTTCTGCGTTTCAGTTGGACAAACCTGGAACAACTGTTCAAAAAAAATGTATTTTTCCATACTTCATGTTCGCATGTTCACTAGAACGCACACAACCAAAGCTGGTTTTGTCCTGCCTACTGTCAGGAGTTCTAGGCAAGAGTCAATGCCAAAACTAAACAACACACAGCAGCTTGCCAATGGTCACAGCAGAGGCTGCCGAGTCCATGCAGTCGCACAAAGAAGGGTCAAAGGGTCTCTGTATGTCTGTACAGCTTGACAGCTAGCCAGAATCCTCAGCAGCTAAGACTGTCCAAAAANCATGCAGTCGCACAAAGAAGGGTCAAAGGGTCTCTGTATGTCTGTACAGCTTGACAGCTAGCCAGAATCCTCAGCAGCTAAGACTGTCCAAAAAAAACCCTTCGGTAGTGCTCTAGACCTTAAAATGGATGAATTTGAATGATCTCAGAATGATCTCCATCAAAAGCTTTTTAGTGTAAATATAGTTTTGTTTGCATAACGTGTATCCATTATACTAATATAACCTCAAGAATCTTTAAAATTCTTTAAATATATTTAAGCCACCTCTTCTGAGCCTTCGGCATCAGAAGGTTCGGAATCCTCACGTGCCGCTTCAACTGCTGCATCTGTTGGGCTGTCGGTTTGATCGCTGACTAAACCAACCAAGGGCATCAATAAAAGAAGAGATCCAGCGTAGACCACTGACGTGATGAAAATAACGAANCTGTTGGGCTGTCGGTTTGATCGCTGACTAAACCAACCAAGGGCATCAATAAAAGAAGAGATCCAGCGTAGACCACTGACGTGATGAAAATAACGAAGGTGTAGCCATGTTGGTCTGCCAGGATCCCACCGAGCAAGGCTGAACCGGCCCAACCTGCAACACCGATACTCAAAAATGCATTCCACATGCCTCTCTCTGTTGAGGGTGTGAAGTCTGCCACCACTGAATCGAGCAAAGGCTTAATGCAATTCCCCAGGCCACGGCGGACCAGGAAAANCATTCCACATGCCTCTCTCTGTTGAGGGTGTGAAGTCTGCCACCACTGAATCGAGCAAAGGCTTAATGCAATTCCCCAGGCCACGGCGGACCAGGAAAAGTATCACGAGTATAGGGGCTGGCAACCCAAAGCGAAGCATGAAAGTCAGGGCAGTGCATAATGTGAAAATGGAAAGCATGGTAAGTGCTCGACCAAAGTGTCTTGAGATCCATGCCCCTGCTTTGCTGCATATTGCGATAAAGAACCAGGAACATCCTTCAAGCAGATTGACTTGAACGAGCGACAAGTGAACGNTGAGATCCATGCCCCTGCTTTGCTGCATATTGCGATAAAGAACCAGGAACATCCTTCAAGCAGATTGACTTGAACGAGCGACAAGTGAACGTCATTCTCAAAGAAAAGGACGAAGAAAGGCACTATGAGGCCACCTGCACAAACTGACACAAGGTAGAAAGTCACGCACAGAATTGGAACCCGGCGACCTGTGCAACTCTTGACTGACACGTTCCACATATTGATCCTGTCATTTCCCTGGTTCGTCTTTGGGCTGCATTCCATGGATTCTCTGGTGAGCGGATCAACAAAGGTGAAGATGATTGATGCAATGGGAGCCACCACAACCAGGCCACATACAAGTGCAAACTTCACGTGACTTTCAGAGCTTGACCCACTCGAAGCAAGGATTGCCACTGCTGCAAGAAATGGGCCGCTGGCTGCACCTAGTAGGTAGCAAACAAACTGCGTCACAAAAATTCNCAGAGCTTGACCCACTCGAAGCAAGGATTGCCACTGCTGCAAGAAATGGGCCGCTGGCTGCACCTAGTAGGTAGCAAACAAACTGCGTCACAAAAATTCCTTCTCGCTTGCCTTCAGGGATACTGTCCGTCAAAATGGATCTCGAAGCACTTTGACAAAGCTCGATGAAAATCCCACAGCAACTGGTAAGGACTGTCGCCAAAGCAAATTGGTCTGTGTGCANTGTCCGTCAAAATGGATCTCGAAGCACTTTGACAAAGCTCGATGAAAATCCCACAGCAACTGGTAAGGACTGTCGCCAAAGCAAATTGGTCTGTGTGCAATAAGAATCCTCCAATGATCACCGTGGCTACACCAAAGAAAAGGGACGCCCTCAAAGGTCGTACCCGACGCGCGGGGTCACGATCAACCAACCAACCGATGGGAGCCACAGAGAGCAGCTTCACCACTCCACAAACTCCTTGGTTGAAACCAACCAGCGAATTGGGCCCGGTGCTGACTGATCTGACTGGGCCCTGAACTCCAAGGGCGATCTGGTAGAGGTAAAGCACAAGAACAGGTCCTGTGATGATCTGCTCAAGGATGCCCAAACAGAAAGACAAGGCAAAGGCGCTGCGGATATTTGTAGACTTCAACTCGCTCATGTCGGCAAGGTTGGCAAAATGATGTCGGGTTCGGGCCAAACAGCTTCCAACAATTACTTCCTACACTGTAGAGAAGCAATTCAGCACACCCTTGAAGCCAGACTCAGATTCCAAGTCGCTTCATGCTTCACTTCCATCTTTCGTGATTTCATTCGTTGGAAGTCTTCTCCGTGGCCCCTGCCATCAAGTCTTCTCATCCACTTCAATTTGTCATAGCACCTCCGGCTCAAATCTATCTTTGATCCCAGGTTAATTGTGGATTGTCACTCCACGTCACTCCTATGGTTAATGATGCAAAATGAACCATTTTGCGGATTCTCAGAATGCCTGATGATCAATCTCATCCAAGGCACATCCTCCTGGCGTAGCTTTTGGGATTAAGACATGCAATATCATGCAATATGGTGAAAGGATTTTGATCCTTTTTTTGGGTCGCAGCCCACCCTCGAAGTTTCACAGGGACCCAAGCATTGCAAATGACATCGCGTCACCGTAGCTACTGTTGCGATTGCTACTTGATTATGCCGCCACCGTTCAAAAAGGGTTGTTTTCTATGACATCGAGAGGCATTCCCCGGAAGCAGTACCCCAGCCCCAGCAACCATCCAAAAAAATTGGTGTGAAGGGGCCTTCTGTTGACCGTGGACCGAAACTGATTCCAAAAGAATATCACCAATCATCCATGTTTGAGATCTGCATGAACACACGATCTCAGCCTTGCTGTTAACGTCTGCTTCATCCGCCATGCCCTGGGAGCAACAGTCCTCACGTTGTGGTAGCAGCATCAAGGCGACGACCATGAATCCAAGACATGGATCTGGACATGACAAAGGATGACAAAGGATGACAAACGGGGTTGAAAAATGTTGAAAATAATAAGGGTTCTGACCCAAAACATCCCCCTTTACCACGGGAAGTTTAGGACAGAAACCTCCACATGGCGGACATTATAAGCACGCAGAGAAAGAGTCGTCCAGAGGCAAAAAAACAAGCCCTTATTAAGAGGTTGCCTGCAAGCGCACGAAACGTTAACAAGCGCAAGAAGAACTGTAAGCCCGCTTTGCGAACCCATTTCATTTCAGAGTTGAATACTGACTTGAAATATGTTTTTTGCTCCTTGCAACTCAACTTTGGAAGAACTCTCGCACGAGGGATCGATTTTAAGCTCTTCAACGGCCATTTTGGGCAGCAACGTTCCCAAATGTGAGACCTTGAATCGTTCCTCTTAGCCTGTGCTGAAATTTGCCTGTCGCGACTGAATACCTTTTCAGCAAAACATCCCTTTTGAATGCGTTATTCTTTTTCTGGCAAGGGTCGTAAAGGGTCGTTGTCTTAAAACTGCCCGCTCAAAAGGGATCATGATGAGAATAAGAAGACGACTTAGCCACATTTCAATCTATGAGACCAAACCCAAAAGACACTTTGGATCTGTTTTTCCATAAAACCTTCAAGGAGCTAAATTCAGCGACCGTTTTCAGCTTTGACTGTCCGTAAAATGCTGGCTCCGCTCTTTGCATTGGTGGCTTTGTTTTTACTTTTGACAGTTTCTCCTTTGGACAAGTCTTGAACAAGAAAATTGGGCAGCGTTCCCAAAGGTGAGACCTTGAATCGTTCATCTTGATCTGTGCTGAAATTTGCCCGTCGCGACTGAATACCTGTTCAGCAAGACACCACTTTTCAACACGTTATTCCTTTCTGGCAAGGGTCGTTGTCTGAAATGCTCTTCATTCATTCAGCACAAATCTTGCAAGGTTGAAAATCACCTTGCAGGGACATTCGAGGTTTCAATCGAGGGAAAGGCTTGCACACAAAAACAAGCATGCAAAATGAGCATGAAAAGGAATCAGAGGTTTGGAAAACAATATGAAAATGATGAACATAGCAAAACCTATCAAAAGCCACTGGCAAACGAATGCAATGGCATCTTGCCATATCTTGCCATATCTTGACATCTTGCGCCCGGGTCCTTGACATTTCCTCCACTCCTTGACTCGGCAGAGAGCTGAAGCCAAGGGCCTCACCCCGAGCTCGCCAGCCCCCCGTCACAGAACACTGGAACAACGCGAGGCGTGAAGCAACATGTGAAACAACCAGAGAGATGAAGGAACAACCAGAAACCTGTCCCAGGAACAGAGAGAAAACCATAGAAAACCCAAATCGAACGAATCGAAGTGGAAAGATTAGACGGACCTGAGCCACCTGTCCTCTTTTAAGCTCCAACAGAACATGATCTGCATCAGCACCGTCCCATGAAATATGAAGCAACATGAAGCATTGAATATTTAGAATTTAGAATAATGACGGCGGTTTCGACGACTCTTCTTCAAACATGCTGTCCGACTGCTGTCCATTGTTTGCTCTTTCTGACCAATACTGCAGTTGGCAAGTAGTGCGCTGCGAAGACTACGTCTCACGCAGGGGGTCGAACACACATCCCCCTAACATGGAAAGAAGAAACAATGAACTGGTCTAGAAGTCAACATGCAAAATGTGTATCAGTTTCTATCCAAAGATATGGAAAGTGCCTTATCTCCCAGTACACCATACCCCAGATCCACGGGCACCGATCGATGAAAATTCCAGAAGAATTGCTGCATGACAGGGGACGGTCATGGCGCGAGTCGTTGCCAGGGCATCAGGCAAGAAGAGGCATCACAATGCCGGAAAAAAAGGAATTGTATATAATAAACGTTATGCAACTTGGAAATCTCACAACTCTGCGGTCATGGTGCTTGCATGTGCTTGCATGTGCTTGCATGTGCTTGCATGTGCTTGCATGTGCTTGCATGTGCTTGCATGTGCTTGCATGTGCTTGCATGTGCTAAGGTTGGATTCTGACTTGAAATAATCACAGAGCGATGCCATGGATGTAGTGTTTTTGGAACTACCTAGGACTATATCCGGACTGGGCTCCTTCTGCAACAAAATCACTCCAACTCCTGGCGCTGAGCCATGCTGAGTCCAAAGATCTGCTTGGGCTTTGCTTGTCTTTGATCACATTGTAGCTCTGCCAAAACAAACACTTTCGTGATTCTCGGTCTCGCTTCCATCTTCTTTTGGCCTGCTCTTTTGCAATCGCGCTACCTCACGAATCCCTTCATGCTACTGCTAAGAGTAGCCTCCCAGAAGCCCTGGAGGTCTTTCCCCTTCCGCACTCGCGAATTTGTGGCTGTGAAAGAAACTAATCTGCTACAAGAAGAGGGCTTGGTCTTGTGATTCCAGTTTTTGGTTCCCTCAGGCAACTTTGCTGTTGTATCATACTGCAACGCGAATCTTGCAATGCTGTTACTGTTGCCGCAGGTCTGTACACAAGAAGAACCCCCTTTGATTAATCAGGACTGTTTCAGGTACGAATATCACGATTTTGCCAGTGCTCAAGCTCATTTCTGCGCTGCTGAATCTGGTTCGAACACCTGAGAAATCTTGTGATTTGGAAGCAAGGAGGGTTGATTGACATGAGGCATTCTTGTTGTTCCATCCTGAAGGGAACCAATTCAAAGCACATCCCCATAGGTTTTGATCAAAGGATTGCTTTGCCCTTACTCAGAATCCAAGAAGCCAACCCACAAGGACATATTCTCAGGGAGCTTCCTCACTAAGGGCTTGGCTTCTTCAGCCAGGACAGTGATGAATCGATGTCCTTAAGTCATGAGGGATTCCCTGCTACAAAATTGAATTGGGTGATGGACCTTCTTTTTCTGACTGGTGCCCTAAACTAATAGATTCCAGGCAGTTTTGAGCTTCGAAACCCTTTCTGCTCCGGTTCTGTGACTGAGAACTGCACATCATCGAAGTACTTGCCTGGGCGTGGATCTGATATGATCGGATGCTGCAATATCTGGTCTTGGACGCTCTTGACGGTCTTGCCATGTCTTGGGTAATTTTTGGCTTCTGGGATTTTAGATGCCTTGAGGGTATGTCGACAACTTTCACTCAGGACAGCAAATTGCCGGTCGTAGGTTGTCTATAAAAATATAGATCTGGCTGCTCTGAAATTTCAAAACCACCAGAAAAACACCATAAATCACTCTCTTCTGTCAAGCTGCTTGGATCATAGGGCGGGAAGGCCAGTTGCAACGGGTCAAGCTGTGATCTCCAGCCTGCCTCTGCAAAAATCAGGTCTGCGAATCTAAGAAATGATAGGATAGATATGGATAGATCGCATATGATCGAAACACAGCAGAAAAGGTCAGGAAAAGCGTGTGAAGGCCACAGTGGCCAGAGCACAAGGTGAGCACAAACGAGATATGCCAAATGCGCAAACCGCATAAGGAAAAACAGACGGAAAAGCAAATGACGTCATGTCATGTAGCATATTGAAACGTGACATGAATGTGAACAATGTGACCACCGCAATCTAAAATTCACGATGCTAGGCGGGATGGGACCGAGGTTGGTCAGCTTGTGCCTCGAAGGTAGACACTTCCTTGGTGAAGCTGGTGTCATTTTGTTCAGCCTCAGTAAACTTTAGACACAAAATGACACAATCCAATGCTTTGCAATCTGAAGTTTATGTAGCTTTGCACTGCTCTGCATTGTCATTGGTAGAACTGTTTTGTAAGCTCTCTGCAGCGTTGGCGTGTAGCTTGTCGTCATGAAATAAGTCAGCAGCTTCGTCGCCCGTGTCTCCTTGAGCAGTCTTAAGCGAGCTGCGTGAAGCTTGTCTCTGAGAGTTACCCAAGAACTCCCAAGAACTCCCAAGAACTCTCTTCAATTGTTCACAATACCTCCTGAAATGGTTCACTTCACGTCAGAACGAAATTATAGATACCTAGCTGCTGCTTGATGCCGTGTATTGTCATCATTGTCGTTGACTCAGTAAACTGCCAGTTTCTGGGAAGACTTGAATCCTACGGGCTCATATTGAAAGCAGAATGGTCAACAGATGGCAGAGACCTGCACAATCAGACACGGCCATACATGCTTGTTGTTTTCGCGTTGGATTATGTTGATCAATAGATTGATCCCTGATGATTCATGTATACTGTATACTTCTTCCAGTCCTTCCAGCATTGCATCAACTTGCGCACACAAGGCTGCTGCTTCTGAGACCTCAAGAACGTAGAAAGATCATAGAAAGATCACAGATCCCAAATGAAATCCAAATGGATCTAAATGGAGCTCTAGACCTTGACCATGGTCGCGGAAGACAAGCAACGAGTCTGATTGTGGTCACCGCATACAACCAAAAACTAAGGGCCGTAGGGGCTTAAGAACAATGGCGCGTGTGCGAGGACTCCTCCAAGTGTTGGGGATGTTGCAGGAGATTAACCTGTGTCAATTCCGCAAGAGCGGTGAGAATTACAAAGGCAACATGTTCCTCAGTCGGAATTGCTAAGCCACCCTGCCAAAGCTAGGCGTGACGATCTTAACTCAGCGATATCCGACCTTGCCAATCGGGCAATGACTTTGGATTTGTTCGTACTGCCCCTTGCGGTCAACATTTGCCAGGATCAAGAACAAAACCGTTTTTATCTGTTTGACGAAAAACCTTGCCGACCCCTTGAAACTGGCACCTGGGAAGGGAGAGATCCACCGAAATGGAGTCCTTTGTCATTTGAAACGTCAAAATCTGTCCAGAGACCAAGGCATTGCAACGCATTGCAACGCGCGCGGTGATGTTGTCCCCGGTTGCCCCACTAGCTCTCTCTCCAACTCGGCAGTACCCTTTGTCCCAGTCTGTCCCAGTAATAGCATAGTTGCAGGATGTTGCAGGTACGATTCTTTATCTTGAAGAGGCTGATTGGATGATTCCAAGACTAATGACATTGACATAATGTGACATTATGTGGATCAAATGACACAATGCGTCTTGGTCCTGGTCCTGATCTGCAGGATTGCTGGTACTTCTGCATGTATTCTCTTCCAACCCGTCGACTGTGCTCTCCTGACGGTGAACAAATCACAATGTGAATGTGTTGTTTGAAGCCAGGCACATCACATTCACCTTTCCTTCCTGCCAATTCGAGCATAATCTGGTGCATTTAGTACGTCTTGGTAAGACTCTGGCAGCCGGATCGGCTTACTCTCAAGAAGGATTTATCGGTTTATCTATATATGTTTATCATTATCTGATTATCATTGGTTGTCAGTTGTCATTAATGATTGATTATATCTGATGATCGAAACTTCTGGAAATTGGGCAACACAATGGCAGCAAACGTCACGGAGATTCACGGAGGCACGGCTGACTTCAATGACTTGGAAAGTTCAGAGTTTCAACCAGTTCCGACCAGTTCCGACCAGTTCCGACCTCAGGTTGCCATCTCACCTCTGGCAGTTCTTTGAATGGCCTCAGGTCGATGTCCCACGTTTTTCCGAAAAAATATGCAGAGATTCAGAAATCTGGCGATTTTGGGGATAAGATGTGATAAGAGTTTTGACAAATTTGACAACTGAAATCTGTCCAAGACTTGGATCCAGGCGCTGCAACTCTGGCTCTCTCAGCTTCTCTCTTTTGTATCCTTGTAAGAGTCCCAAGTAGAATGTTCACAAAACTTCTGTATGTTGCGTCTTGGACCTGGTGCACATTTTTGGTTCATGTTCTCGTTGTGTCTGTTTTTCTATGTCGGAAGATGCATGAAAATGAAGCAACATCCAACAAAAGAAGCGTTCAAAGTTGTGTGGATGGCATCACGGTGGTTCTCCAAGGCATGAATCTGCTGCTCACACCTTGGTGGAGTATCCAGTTCTACAGTTCGACCTGTGGGGCGAGAGCAACATAGAATGAAAACTTGAATCAATTGAATCAATCTTTTGATATCTTTTGAATGCTTTAATTTTTCAACTTCTCTCTCCATCTTTCATCGCAAGGCCTGGAACATCGCATGGCGAAGGCATCTGTGATGGAACCTCAAGGAGAGCACAACAGAAATCCTGAACCTCTTAACGACATAAATCCTGAATTCATTGAAACATATTGAAACCCAAAAACAAAGAGGAGGTTCTAGGGGACGTTGCAGAAGGAAGAGCCATGGAGATAGGGCTCTGGCATGAAATGGGAATGCTCTGCCATTGCCCAAGAATGTCCAGGATGTCCGATTTATTTGCGAACAGAACTAGTTAGCTGTGGAGGCTTTAGTTGTATTTGCTGACTGCAGCCTGGAACACCAAGCCCTGCTTTCCATTCTGATGCATAGGTCAATCTGCGAGGTCCAAAAGGCGAGAATCATCTCCAACGGCGTAAACCCCAATCTAGCTGCACACTAAAATCATTACCCTATGAAATCAAATTTGATATACGATAGAAATTGATAGAACGTTCAATTGACAGAAACAGTACAGAAACAACATGAAACGACGCCAAGGAGCACGGACGGGTGAGGCCTTTGGCTTCCTCAACACCGCTTGGGTGAACAGCTCAGATTACAAATTGCCATAGAGAGATGCGAAAAATTGCCACATTGAAATGAACTGAGGAACCGCATTTTGATAGATTGGGAACGTTGAAGATGTTGAGCTGATGAAATGTCAGCATTGCAGAGCAACACTTGCTTGTTTGATCCTTTTGACCACAGAAATGATTAAGAATGGGCTTCAAAAGGTGCTGTTAGGCATTCTGTTATTGTGTTTTTTTTAAATTGTGTTTTGGGTCTCCCTTCCCTTCTGGGCTTTTGGTCTCTGAATGTCTCTGCGTCAGTCCCAGCATCGGTTTCACCGGTGTCGCGAATCCACGACGGTCTGGAAGTGGACTCAGGACGTTCAAACCGTTGAGGTATACTTGGTAAAATCAAGATTTTATGCGCTTGTATATGCGTGTATATATATACTACTGTATATTGCATATAAACTGTGAATGCTGTTTGTTGAGCTTTTTAGATATCTTGTACTGGCACATAGCTCCGAAGGACTTGGGTTTGGCATGCCGACTGATTGACTAGATGTACAGTTGGTTGCGCGAATGGTTCGTCCTCTTCACACTGAGATCAGTTCTTTTTTGCTTTTGCACTCGGAACTTTTTTTGTCGGCCTTAGGAGAGTCCAGCTGACATGGTGAAGTCCAATGATTTGCTCTACCGAGTATTTGATCTCCCCTTCCCTTGCTATCCTTATTCTGCAAGTTTCTCAGAAACCTGAGGGCATATCGGATATCGTCCATGCTGCATAGTCTGGTGGGTCAAGATGACCAACCAGCAAACAACATCAAACAACCGTGCCATACCGTGCCCTTGTCTGTCTTTGTCTTTCTGTAGCGATTGGACGAATTGTGCCTTTTGATGTGCTCTGACTCGGTGTCGACTCCTTTGACTGTGACCAGTTTTGGTCCAAGAATCCGCTTGGGCGAAGGTTTTGTAGGTGATGAAGTCTCTCCAGTTGAAACTGCTGAAACCTGCAGATTTGGCTGGTAAATCAAATAGCCAAAACAACAGGTTTTTTAATTAATCTTCACCTTTTAGATCGATCCTGAGTCTGCGTGCTGGTGCAGCCTCAAAACTTTGGCGCCAAGCCTTCGCCTTGTGAAGGCCTCGCAGTCTCTGCTGTTGAGACTCAAAAACACGCCGTGCCTGCGACCAAACATGCACCGCTTTTGACAAAACTTTGCACGAGGGGTTTGTTTGACAAAATTGCCAATGTGTAATTGCTAGGCTATATATTATGTTGCATTCTGCAGTTTCAATAATTGCTTATGTTGGTTTGCTGGATTGTGAGTAGAACAGCAGGCACGAAGCTGATAATATCATAATATATCGTGATAATTACACTTCAAAACACTTTGCGACAGCCACATTTGTACCGCCTCTTGGCGCGTGCCCTTGCAAATAGATTCATGTACCTGGTCGCACTTGAGTTGACACATGTTGACACAGTGCCCTTCTTGAGTCTTTGGTTCAGTCATCCAATGGCATCAAGGTTCCATACGGGGAACACCCGCGCATGCAATATTGCCTGTGTGTGTGTAGCAGTCCCAGCGGGGTTGCAATATTTACAATTTCCAAACGCAAGACCAACCTTCGTCCTTTGTAGATTTCGTCAAAGTCCAAACAAAAACTCACTTCTTGAAAGCACTGACTGCATCTTGTGACGCTTTGATGACGCTTTGCACCTGAAGCCTCTGAGCCCAAAATGATCTGCCGCAGTGACTGCATCGTAGCATCGGCTCATCCGGTACCTCCTTGCAAAACAATGTCCCTTTGGTGGCTGTGGCTGCCAACTAATCCAACAAAAGCCAAATCCAAAATCCAACGACTCCAGAAACAAATCAATCCGTTGAGATATACAGTCCCGTGGCCTCGAACAATTCACCCTTCAGAGCGGTCGCCTAGCAAACTCAATTTTTGACTTGAAAATTGAATTCTGAATTTGCACTTGGTATGCACTTAACATGCATATCATGCGTTCAGCATGCAGATTGCATAGTCCCAAAGTACACTATCCGATTTTCTTAGCCCTGAGCACTTGCTGGGGAGCTGAAACACCTGGCAGACTGTCAGGTCACAGACATGTGACATGTGGCTCATGTTGCTCAACATGGACCACTGGCGACCAATCGTGACACAATTCAGATCCAACATGATCCAAACTTCGCAGAGTCATGATGGATTTATGATCCCTATGAATACCTATGATATGATACAAGTAGTACCGCACAAGGCGGTGGCGGAAGTTTCAAAGATAGGAAACCTATTGCAGAAGTTTGTGAATCATGGATGGCAGAGCAAACCCGCTGACGGACCGACAAGTGGACCATCGCGCGATCCATCGGTCAATTTCCATCCATCTGTCTAAGTATCTGGTTCTTTATCTGTTTATCTATCTGGTTTGCATCATTTTTTTGGTAAATTCTTTATCTTCCCATCCGTCCATCTATCCTTCTGTCTATATCCATCTGTCTATATCCATCTGTGCATCCGTCGGTCTTTCCATCTATCTGTCAATGAATCTATCCGTTTATCTGTTTATTTCTTTGTTTATCTATTTTTTCTCTCCATCTTTCCAATTATCAAACTGTCTAACCACCTATCTGTGTTTCTATCTTTCTATCTATGTGTCTGTTTGTCTATCTTCCTCTATTTGTGTATTTATCTGGTTGTTTGTCTACCTATCTACCTATCGATCTATTCACCTGCTCAAGTATCGATCTGCCTGTTTGTATGTCCATCTATCTCTTTAAAGATCATTTTATCTATTTGCGTGTCCGTCTATCTGTTTATCTGTCCATCCATTCATCTGTCGCCGGTCTGTCTATTTGTTTGTTTATGCCTTTGTCCTTGTATTCGTTTACATGTCAATCCGTTCATCCAAGTTGACAACATCAAAAAGGAGGCAAATCTGCAAGACTTCCTCCGTGTTCCAAGCTGACAACGTCAAAAACGAAGCAAATCTGCGACACTTCCTCAATTTTCGAAGGTGACAAGATCAAAAACGAAGCAATTCTGCGAGACTTCCATCAAAAAGGAAAAAGTTGAGTGCAGAGCTGACGGCCCCGTACCAAAGGGGTAGGAAATTGTTTGGGGAATTTTTTTTTTTGAGTTTAGGGAATTTTTTTTGGATTTCTGGTTAGGTAGGTTGTCCATCCTATTTGCATGGTATTTG
>BGPT01000111.1:208618-246118 GCA_003297045.1 Symbiodinium sp. clade C Y103
GCCAAAAAATTCAATAAAGCAGGAAAAGCAAACAAGCAAAAAAAGCAAAAGCAGGAAAAGCCAAAAAAAAACAAAAAAGCAGGAAAAGCAAAAAAAAAACAAAAGCAAGAAAAGCGAAAAAGCAGAAAAGCAAAAAAGCAAAAAAAGCAGGAAAAGCAACAAAAAGCAAAAAGCAGGAAAAGNAAAGCGAAAAAGCAGAAAAGCAAAAAAGCAAAAAAAGCAGGAAAAGCAACAAAAAGCAAAAAGCAGGAAAAGCAGGAAAAGCAGGAAAAGCAGGAAAAGTAGGAAAAGCAGTACAGGAGGCAGGAAGAAATCCAAAAAAAATTCCCTAAACTCAAAAAAAAAAATCCCTAAATAAATGGCCCTCCGTACCAAAGCGTTTTGCGATTTTTCCATGCCACGTCACTAAAGTACTGCGCCTGCCACGAAAAAGTGAGGCCAAGTCATACGAAGTGCTGCACCTGTCACGCAAGATCATCTTAGCGCACCTGAAGATCTGATGCTCCAAAATGACCACGCTCACAGGAAATCAACGCCCTGACCCCTTAACATGTCTGCTTGAGGTGTCTCTTGTACTGCGCGTACCACGAAAAATGCATCTTTGCATATCCTCTTCAAATATCCCACGCCTGCCATCGTTTTTCAAAACCCTTGTGCCTGCCACACGAAATGACGCCTCCACGTCCAAAAGTGCCCCGAACCCTGAGTTTTCAACACCCAAATGTGCTTCGCCCCACAGCTGCGTGCACTTTTTCGACATCGCAACCTCCAAAGTGGCCCGGCAGTCCAAGGCAGCTATGCGGCAACTATGCGGCAGCTGCTCACCACTCTGGCGAAATGTCTCTAAGTTAGACGCAGTTTACCTGCGAGGTGAACCGGTGAACCTCCATGCCTATGCTGAGATGGCGTGACGGCTTTAGGGCTGCTTGTAAAGCAGCGCTATCAGCAACACTTACCTCCAGGACAATTGAAATATATTGTTTAAACGTTCAGTTGTTTGTTGCTTATCGAAGGAAGTTTAGAAGTCAAACTTCCGACAATATGGACAGATGTAAAAGCACAGTCAGGAAGAAGATCAGACAGGGAGAAAGTCAGAAGAGAGAAGATGCAGGCGCGCGAAAAGGTAGGAAAGTCGCGAAATACTGTGTTTTTCCTATGTTTTGTGGCTCCGGAGGGTCGAAGAGTACGCTCGCTAAAGCGGCGGGTGCGGAGCCATCTGGGCAGATGAGAGATCAAAAATTGCACGCCGTTGTGGCGCGAAGCAAATTTGGAAGTAAAAAGGCACAAAACAGCTCAGCATCGGAGCAGTTTTGGAAGTTGAGATGTGGAAAAAGTGCCCGCCGTTGTGGCGCGAAGCACATTTGGAAGTCAAAAGTGGCAAAGCACAGCACTCTCGGAGCACTGTTGGAAATTCAGATGCCGAAAAAGTGCACGGCGCTGTGGCGCGAAGCACGTTTGGAAGTCAAAATGTTAAATTAACCTACAACGAATCTGCTGTTGTTTCTCACCTGGCATGGTAAGGATCTGGTGGTTGCGGTGGGTGAACGTGTGGTGCTTTTATCATTTTGACTTGAAAATGTGCTTCGCCACTGGCGTGCACTTTTTCCACATCTCAACATCCAAAAATGCTCCGGACCTGAAGTGTTTTGTGCTTTTTTACTTCCAAACGTGCTTCGCGCCACAGCACCATGCACTTTTTCGACATCTCATCTGCCCAGATGGCTCCGCACCCGCCGCTTTAGCGACCCTACTTCTAGACCCTCCGGAGCCACAAAACATTGGAAAAATACAGTGTTTCGCGGATTTCCTACCTTTTCACACACCTGCATCTTCTCTCTTCTGCCTTTCTCCTGTCTGAGCTTCTCTCTTCTGTGCCTCTTTCCATCTTGGCTTTTCTATCTGTCCAAATTGTCGGAAGTTTATGTGCTTTTTGACGAACTGAACTCGCAGAATCGAACCTGTCGCTCGATCTCAAATCCTCCTGGCTGCAGACTTCGCCTGTCAGGAACTGTCAGGAACTGTCAGGAACTGTCAGGAACTGTCAGGAGCTGTAAAAAGTGAACAAAGCCTGCCGAAAATGATGGCAACATCAAAGCCTCAAGATCTTCGAATTCTGATGATGTTTGTTATATGTTGTTATGGCTTGTGAATTGGAGCTTATAATATCTTATAACAACACCGCCTGCTTTCTGACAGGGAGATTCATGACTTGGGTCTACGTCTGCCTGATTTTGAAGCGAAAACGGCGGCAGCAGACGGGGCAGAGACGGAGGCAAACGGAACCTGAGGATTCTCAGAAAATCAATGACCTGACACAAGAATCTGAATAGAAGGGTCAACGGACTGAGTTTGGCACAGCTTGTAAGCCATTGAGGAAGCGGTCAATCTCCTCACAAAGTCAATGTGAGGAGACTGGTTCTTGGAGGGTGTCGGGGTCATTCTGATATATTCTGATCATTCTGGCTGTGTTTTCGCTTGACATCTCAAGGGAAACAAAACATGTTCGCAGCAAACTTTGCAAACAGTTTGTAGTGTTTGTATATTCTTCACTAATGTTCATGCCATCTCTAAAGTTTGGACGTGTAGAGGCCACGAAAGGTCTAAGTATCACCGACCTCCTCCAGGTCTTCCAGGCATTCACCAGGATCTTCCCTGTAGCCGCGTGCTGTCTGTCGGAAAGCTAGAGAACAAACACTCTGTTGCAGCTGTATGTCATCGGTCAGTGTCATTGACTGTGAATTGACAAGAAGTAGTGGCTAACTGAAATATACCGAACAGTTTTGGGTGACTGGCAGCCATGCTCATGCACTGTGAAGCATTCTCTCTCCCTGTGACTGGTTGAAGATGGTTCCTATCCATCTTCTCATTGGTCAGCAACTAAATGAAGCTCACACGATTGCCAATACCGAGTATAGAACATCCTAGCTCCACACTCCGCTGAATCGCTGGTGCACATTTTGGCACCTCAAAGAGCACCATGACAAACCTCAAAGCGCCACAACGCTCACGGCGGAGCTGCAACAGCTGAGCGTTGTGGCCCACTTGTCACAAGTTGCTGCGCGGTGCTGCGCGTTGCTGCGCTGTCAAGTTGTCGCCGAGAAGCCATCTTCAGAGGCCTGCCAAGCCTGCCACAGCTCTGTGTTACAGAGACAACGGAACTAGGCGCAGCAAAAAAGTGACAACGGAACACGCCTGAATTTCAGTATTCAGAAAATGCAAGATTCCTAGCAATTTAGGCGAAAATGTGATAGTACACCTTGTGTGACTTTATTTTGCAATGGAAAGAGCCAGAGAAATGAATCTCAGATTGGTGCCTCAACTGGCTGCAGCCAATGCTGGAGGTCTGGTCGCCAAGCTGGCAAAGCTGGAGAATCAGCCCAATGTGCCTTGCAAAAAGACAGAAAAATCAATTGAATTTCAATCATTTTCAATATCCCAATACGGAATACGGAATTTCAACACACTTAAATATTACCTCTGCGGTTCAGTGCGCTGCGTCAAATTGATAGAATCCACTTTGGCAAGTGATGCCTGCTTCCAATCAAAAGGTCGCTTGCGCTGATAGATTCGTGCTGTACTGAGCTCCCAGCCAGAGTTAGACTGCATGTAATGAAAAGTCTTTCGTGAAACGTCTTTCGGAGATTGGAACATTTTTGCCACCACCCTAATCAGAGCAGGGAATAGTGCTCATGGATTGACTTGGTAAGGCGTCGGCATGGCTTTGCTCACGTTCTGGTGTCCGCAAACCTACCCAAAAGACATCAAAACAAAGCGTTTTCTCCACTCTAATGTCCTTTCCTGGCGGTGACTGGATGGAGCTCACGCCAGAAACGATCCTCATGGAGCTCGCCCAATCGTCACACTTTCATCTACTCTGTCCTTGTGCGAGTTGCTAGACAATGTAACCTTTGAAAGGAACATAATGTCTTGAATTATCACAGTCACATCTCCAGTTTCACAGCAACACTTGGCCGCTCCCGAAGGCCTGGGATGTGTACTGGTGAATCACCATCTATCATGCTGTCAAGGACCATCTCATCCTCCGAAAATGCAAACCTTGCTATCAAAGATTATACACGTATAGCCGCATGACTAAGTCTGCTGAATTTCAGATGCTACGCGTTTATTCTTGCGTTGCATTTGTTGAAGATTTTACCGAGGAAACTCATTGTGTGCACACCCGACGCTGCGACATCTGCCTAAATAGCTGATGGGATGTAAAATTATTTGAGCCAAAGCTGACAGAATCGTAAACTTCCAGGTCCGACTGTGTTGGCTCTATGAAGCGGAAGTTTGCTGTCTTGGTAAATCTTTGCCAACAGATTTTGCTGATATTTTAGCCATGTGGTTGCCTGTGCGGAATAGAGAGGTTGTCCGATAGTCCGGCAACCTCAAAGATCTTCGCGCAAGCAACATCTGTGCTGAAGCTCTCGCACTGCCACTTTTACAACCAAAGTCAAATTGAATTTGAGCACTTCTACAAGTTCCCGAAAAAGGGCTGAGATGCAGTGTGTTGGGAGATCTGAGGAGGGAGGATCACAGAAGGAACATCCAATTGAACAAATCCAAATCGTGTTCGAATATATAAATCCTCTTCGGCCCACCACAAGAGCATCTCATGGATTGCGAGGATGGGAGCATCAGTCCAACCTCCAAAATCACCTAATGCTGGGTCTGACCGACCTGCAGCAAGACTTGCTGCAGATCAAGATTTCAAATTTCCGGAGAACCGATCTGCGCATGACCAAATAGCTCAGAAATCCGACGTCGCAAAAGCAGCTTCAACTAGACCAGCGAACTTGTGCGGCATCAGCGTTGCCATGATTTAGCATGTGACCGTCAAGAAAACAATATGGATGTGAGATGGCATCACGGAGCGAAGCCACTGGAGTACCCGAGTAAAGGCATTGACGCTACCAGCATCGCCAACATCACAATGATAGACGAAAATAGAACCAAATCTTTGATGTGTATGTGCATATATATATATATAGAATCACATATACATGATGTATGTACGTATGTATGTATGTGTGTATGCATGCATGCATGCATGCATGCATGCATGCAGGTAGGTAAGTAGGTATGCATGCATGCATGCATGCATGCACGCATGCATGTTGGTAGGTAAGTAGGTATGCATGCATGCATGCATGCATGCACGCATGCATGCAGGTAGGTAAGTAGGTATGTATGCATGCATGCAGGTATGTATGTATGTATGTATGTATGTATGCATGTATGTATGTATGTATGCATGTATGCATGTATGCATGTATGCATGTATGCATGTATGCATGTATGCATGTATGCATGTATGCATGTATGCATGTATGCATGTATGCATGTATGCATGTATGCATGTATGCATGCATGTATGTATGTATGTATGTATGTATGTATGTATGTATGTATGTATGTATGTATGTATGTATGTATGTATGTATGTATGTGTGCGCGCACAATCTATTATACACAAGTACAGTAACACGTGTGCTACAGTATGGCACACTTGCTATGTAGCAAGCTTTTTAGGTACCAGCACCAGTGCCATGATGGACTTCCAGGCCAAATGGTTCCGTTCAAATGCTCCGCGCACTGCCAGGCGGAAAACTGGCATCGAATTGTTTTCAGCATGGGCAAAGCATGGCTTCATGGAGCTTGACAGCTTGAAATTCTGTGGGAATCACAAATTCTTTCCAGCCAAGATTTGATGATGTGAAGTTTATTTCAGAATGCCTACTGCCAATCATGACAAAACATCTGCCGGCTGAAGCTCTGCGGAGCACTTCAAACGCTCAGCGGGATTGGTGGATTAGCATGACATGCGACAGACGTCCAATAGATGGTTCAAATCCACATGTCCACGCATGTCTCAGCACACAAGAACTCTGTCAGCTGCCGTCATGCGACGCGAATTGCGACAAGAGACTGTGCATTGCAAGCAGTCAGCCAGGACTGTCCCTTAAAACAAGA
Organism: Symbiodinium sp. clade C Y103; assembly: GCA_003297045.1. Lineage (NCBI taxonomy): Eukaryota > Dinophyceae > Suessiales > Symbiodiniaceae > Cladocopium > Cladocopium sp. clade C. The sequence goes on from BGPT01000111.1 coordinate 214,595, forward strand.
AAGTCTTGAAATATGAATTGAAATAGCGGCAATGGTCAAACGATGTCATGTCATTGCCAACAATCAACATTCATGATCTGCAATTGCCTCTATTCAACTAGAATGGCGCTGTTGTGCAATGAGCCAATCCAGACAGGCCTGTAAATTGAATAGAATTGCGAAATGAAAAACCGCGCCGCAAGGACACTCAGAACGAACAGGTTACCCAAGCCTCGGAAACAAGATCCGACAAGAGTTAGTAGACAATGATGTCACAGTACAACAGTTCAAAGGAATATCATGGGATGGATGTGGAATCAATTGGAACAGCATGTTGAACAGATTTCAATAGATTTCAACAGGCTGTCCAATTGGTCCAACCCCATTCTGAGTGCAGTTCCTTCACGCATGTGGCATGACTCGAATCGCCCAAACCTCAGGGCAAGAGTCCTTGTGGGGCCACATACTGCCACATATGTCAGGGAATACGAGCTTGAAGGGATGTAGACAGAGAACGTAACAACCTTTCGAAATTTTGTTGAAAGCATCTCAAAACGTTCTGGATTGCAAGAATACATGCTATCAGGTGCTCAGGGACAAGGGAAGCGGCTGTGAGATACAAAGTCTCAGGGGAAGGCACCACGGCTCTGTGGATACGTCTTCTGTGGAACATGGGAATTATATAGAAATATGGAAGAATCAGAATCCCGTGGCTTCTGAAACGTCGCATGTTGAGCATGTCTTGGCACTCCCACCTGCCCCAGTCCACGGCTGCGGCCTTATGCATCCCAAAGGAAAACGAATGGGAAACACATGGGCAAAAGCTCATCCTGCGTCACACAAAACATGAAACTGGCGTCAATGAACACCCAGATGTTGACTGCGTCCACCACATTGTTTTTGAAACAGAAAAACCTGGGTCAGAACTCAGCGACAGATGGTTACTTCCATTGAAACGCCGTCTGTGGCGTCGGACGTTTGCACAGAAGAGCGGCCAATAGCAAAGTGCCTGCGATTTCTTTGACACATATGTTTACCATGTGTTCATACATTTAAACAGATATGAATATATGTATGTATACATTTGCATATGTCCAAATCTGTATTTTCATGTGTCTGCAGATCTAGATCTATGAATATCTACATGTATACACATATACACCTCTATGGATATGAATACATATTTATGAATACATGTATTGAAATACACGTATATACATGCATACAGTATACATGCATGTATATATATATATACATAACATTACATTACATGACATGACATAGCATTACACAACACAACACAACACAACACAACACAACACAACCCAACACAATACACCACAACACTACATTACACTACACTGCACTACACTACATTACATTACAGTACATTACGTTGCATTGAACATGCACACACAATTACACGCATAACTTTTTGCTATGCTACATATTTTTGTGGTATGTTTTCTATTTTTTGGTGTATAAATACATCTGCGTGTCGGTTACAATTAAAACAAGCAAACATACATCAAATATCTCACTATGAAATTCCATCTGGGGATGCGGTCTCTGTCTTGTTTCGCTGCTTGTTGTTCGCAAATTGCAAACGCGCTAAGCTAAGGCGATGCAATCACGTCTCAAGCATGTTCTCCGTAGATTTTTTTTCATGATTTCAGGACAACTCCGAACAAATTATAAGACCACGTTTTAAGAGTTAAAGCCAACAAGCGCAAATAAACCTGAATCAACAACAAATAAGATACATTTAGTCCCCAAAGGCAATCACTTGAAAAACATGAGTCAACCTTGGAAACAAACCTTGGACAAACCTTATAAGGTGAACCCCAACCCCAAAACAAAGCCTAATTACTTGCGAATAGGGTCGCGTTGCCACCTCTTTTCCGGTAATGGATTGGGGGCGAACCTGCTCACATTGCGCGCTTGTTAGTTGAACTAATAATGATTTCCCCACAAACAACAGAACCAACTCAAGGCAAAAGTGCGCAACGCAAGCTTTGTCTATCGGCATCTTGAACCAAAATATTGGCAGTCGAGATGTTGACCTTGTGATGGGAAGGATGCCTTTACATGATGTGAAAGTACAGGTGAGGTTTACCCCATAACTTTCAAGTCCTCCCCTCATCCTAAGCTGTACTAGGTCAACATGAGAGCTAAAGAGCGAAGGGTAGCTAAGCCTACGGACGTACGCTCGTGACGAATGCCTCAAAGCTCAGACGGAAGCTAACGGATGCTGAATTACCGATGCATGAAATCCAACCGGAGGCCGCGCAAATCTTAATTCCCAATGCTTGAAATCCAGAACGGATGCAAGTGGAGCGGTGCTGTCGCAGCCAAACATCCAATCGGTAAGTGACACAAAGACAAAAAATCACAGAGAAGTCCATGGAGATGATAAGGCAAAATCCAGAAGACGACTGCATGCTTGAAATTGAAATCCTTACATTGACTTAACACTGAAATTCACTTGAAATTGAGTTGGGGCCCAATTGACTGATGGCTGCGAGAGCGGAAGAGCGACAAGCACGCACTTGATGAAAGCTGCTTCGGTGAAGTCCAAAGTCCATGCAACCACTTTGGGCCTAAATGCATGACAAAGGCTATGACTGACCCGCACTTAGCGCTGACTGAAAGGTCCTCAAGGCAAGCTGAGGTACCTAGGCTTTAACGAAACGGGTGAAAATCCAAAAGCGGCAAAGAGGATCGGCAAAGCACAAAGCTCCAAGCCAACTAAGTTCGGCACAGCACAAATTTCATTGGATTGACCGGCAATTGGAAGAGACAAGACACTGAGAAACCAAAAGCTGAACGGATCTCATGAGAAAATCCAAAAGCAGCCAGGAGAATCGGCAAAGCACACTGCTCACATCCAATTAAGCTCGGCACAGCACAAACCTCATTGGACTATACTGGCAACCGGTAGATAGAACATTTTTCCCCCCTGATCCATCAGGAAGGTGTGGACGCAGGCTCATGGAGATACTGGCATTTCTCTCCATGGACGCATCCGGAAGGTAGAAGATGCACGGTGTTTTGGCCCTTTGCTCTGCTGTCGCTGCTTTTCCTTTTCCCTTGGCTTTACCTTTTGGGGCAGTCTTCGATTCAGATGGTGGAGCAATGGCAGCAGGCGCACTGGTGGGCTGCGATTTCTTTGGCAAGCTGGACTTCAGCAAGTTTTCAATTGATTGCACATTGATGTCCTCTCCTTCCTCAAGCAAGTGTTCCTACAACCGAGTCCAAAGATGATCAAAATCACGGAGTGACGATCAATGGTCCTGTCCAACTTGCGAACATGCCTCAACCGATGAAACAACCATTCACCCATTATGCGCTGAGACGGCCAACCTTCCCATGGCACACGTTTCAAAGTGCGAAGGACACAACCCGAAAACTCTTGCAAATGCTTGGCACTGTACCCACCAAGCTCAATTTGAAAGATCGACTGGGAAGTAAGCATCGAACCACGAATGCAATCAATCTCAAAATGCCTGGCAACAATGTGCAGCAAGTACCTGCCCCTGGGAGGGTTTCCAACTCGAGTGCGTCCTTCAATGTACTGATCTTAAACTGCAACTCCGGTACATTTTCACAACCTTTTGACGTTTCAGCTGCCAGCCAACGATCCAAACGCTCAACGCAACCAGAATCATGCTTGATGGCTTCATCGAAATTCACTTCATAAGCTTTGGAGAGCCAACTTGCTAAGTAATCCGTATCACTAATATCCAACTTTGCCATGATCAGCAACAACTGGTTTTTCCAAGCTCTGAAATCCGCAGCACTGGAAGGAACCGGACCTAAAGTGGCACACTGAAGCGAACGAGCATCCACAACGTCCCTCTCAACTAGACCCCTGTGACCGGTTAAGCTTTGGGGCATGCGATCTCAAACCAATTCTTCATCATCGTCAAAACCATCCCCGCCATCATCTGATGGAAACCCTGGCCCCCCGGATCCCACAACCGCTGGAGAAGGACGAGGTCTTGGAGGAAGACCAGAAGATGGAAACGGAAAAGGCACTGCCGCGCTATCATGGCTCTGAAATTGATCAACATGAATTGCTTGAGTATCTTCAACCGCTGACATACGAGTCGAAAGCTCTTGCAAAACTTCCATCATGGAACGCAATTGCGTTGAAATGGTCGGAGGAGGTGGAGCAGCAAACCTGACTTGATCCACAACTGGTGGAGCTGCGCTTTGTGCAGCCAAACTCATTTCCATATCTTGACTGGGTTGGCGAAGGGACGAGCTATGAACTTGGGACTCTTCCAAGACCAAACGTTGGGAGCCGACTGAACCCTTCAGCTGGTGGACTTCGTCCATCAGACGTCGAATTTCGACATCTTTGGGTCTAACATGTTGGCGGAGCTCTCAACACTTCTACTCAATTCGTGATTCCGAGTGATTTGAAGCTCAGACTGGGCACGAACATTGACCATTTCTGAATTTAATTGATGGATCTGGCTTTGAAACCCTTGATTTGACAGCTGAAGGCTTTCGACAACACCAAGCAACTCCCGTGAACAAGCCTGACTGTACACATCTTGGGCTAAGCCTTCCAATCCCTTGATTCTTTCATCAGACTCCTGGATAAACCGGCAAATCCATGGGATCAACGCCAACATTCACTTGCTGAGTTCGGTGGTCATGATACTCGACCGTCTGTGAATGCATGAAAATCGAAGGTTGCGAGGCCGATGCGGAACTATGCACAAGAGGAACTGGTGACATGGCACGCTCACGATCTGATGGCTATGGCAAGCTCTTGATAACTTGAGAAACTCTTCGGGGCTGATTCGCGGTTGAAACTTGTTTTGCTCTTGACGACCGTCCCCCTGATCTCGGTGTCCCTGATGAACTTCGGCTACGCGATGAATGAACAGTGACTGCGCCTTCCTTAACATCCATGGACTCCGATGATAGACTGAAGGATGAGGAATTTGGGTCTGACATGATTCCGGTTCCAGCATTTTACCATCAAAGATCCAGATGCAATCCAGTTGCAGGTCACGGTCGGAGCGACGACATGTGTGCCAGGTTTGAGGCACCTGGCAGCCTATCAAATGAAATCCCCAAAAAGCTCAAACAAGAGACAAAAGCACAACAATCAAGAGCCAATACGGCTGATAACCAGTTGAATTTATAATGGTTTCCCCAAAAACGACAGAACCAACTCAAGGCAGACTCAAGGCAAAAGTGCGCAACGCAACCTTTTTCTACGGGCATCTTGAACCAAAATATTGGCAGTCGAGATGTTGACCTTGTGATGGGAAGGATGCCTTTACATGATATGAAAGTACAGGTGAGGTTTACCCATAACTTTCAAGTTTGTTCTCCTGTACTGTTGGGCACCGATTAGTTTAGGTCATTTTTGCATCGTGTCCATGTTTAGGTCATCTTCTCACTGTGCTAATGCTTCTGGATTTAGAGCTGTTACCTCTTCATGGGAAGCAAAGGACTTGAGGAATCAACCTAGTTCTTTCCCATTCAACATGTTCATGGCACCACTCGGGTACTTTTTCAAAACAGGAACGCGGTTTTGAGATAACTAATGTTTTGGATGTCTTTACTTTGCTGCTTGTTCTTTTGGAACCCGAGAAATGCAGAAGCACACACAGAGGCGCATGTTGATCAGAAAGGAAACATATGCAGCTAGGTCCAGATTATTTTGTATATCCAAGCAAGATAAAATATGCGATTGATATGTTTGACCGAGCGCGTTTTTGGCACGTGCGCGTGTGCAATCAGAATATATCAACACAGTGCGTTGGATTAATTTGAGTATAGATACCAACGCTGTTGTGTTTCTGATCTAAATATTATGAATCGTCCCCAGTAACTGCTACTGCCTTGCCTGTACAATTCAACGCATGCCAGTCCTTAGCTCTGAAAACCATTGAAAGATATTGCAAGAAACCAGGATTGAGCTGTTCAGTTCGTATGCTGGGGCACTGTTGCCCGTGTCTGTCGAACCTTGAAATTCAAAACATTCTAAAACCAACAAAAGATTGAACCTCAAAAGGTTGCGACAAATCCGAAAGCGGTATGTCCCCCACCCGCACTTAATCATACGCCGGTTGCACAAATTACGCCATGTCGGGAAGAAATCAACCGATCACACCAACCACCCTTGTAATGCCAGCACTCATGGCTCAACCCTCCCATGGAACACTGTCCTACCATGAACTTCCCTGCCACAGTTTTGAGACTTTCTTATCACTGGGTCAGCGCATCACGAAGGCCACTTCAGAACAAGTATTTTACTGACATGTATGCTGGGGTTCCCACATGTTGTATCAGGAGAAGGTGCACACAATTGACACGTATTCTGATGTAATTATTCCATGTATGTTTCCATGGATTCAAACCATGCTTGCTAAACTGACATGTGTAGCAAATGTCTTGCAACATGATGCTAAAGACGTGGATCTTTCATATTTCATGGCTGAAAATTTAATCTTTTGATTTTCCCGGGCACGCAGCATTTGGGAGTGCGCACTCTTCACAGATTTCAACCGAAAGGTGTTGCCCTCCCAACTGATGGTTCACAATTGTAACAAAAACTCATCTGTGAAAAAGTGTTCATTTGGTCCTTTGGACATGGAAAACCGCTGAATGGCCTAGAAAAACGGTGAAAAACCTGACATTCGAACATGTAGCTGTCAGATGCTGTCAGTACGAGTAAGTTTTGGAAGATTTGGAAGGTATACGCCGTATACGCGTGAAAAACGGTGTTGGGGGACAAGAATTTTAGTTTCACTGGTTGTAGATCCCAACGTCTCTGCACAGATTCAAACAAGGTTTTCATAACATTTTTCAAGAGGCTCCGTCTCTTGAACTGTTCCTGGGCAAAAATGCCACCACGCAAAGTTCACCAGGAATAACATATGCATAACCTAAGTTCAAGAAGGATCTATTTTACAAACTTGCGAATAGTTCTTTTTTATCTGTCATTGTTTGGCTGTGGGCGTCGCTAATATATTTTAGTAAAATCAATTTCACAACATTGACGGGAAACCGGTCAACACTACTTGGCAAGCACTATCCACAGAAGTGGTTTTGGGAACCATGTTGCAACATGTTCCATTTATCTTTAGGCCTCTACTTTTTGGCGTGAAGATTCGGACAAGTTGTCCTTTCGATTAATTCATCAGATCGGTTTGCCCATCTATAGATATTTCTTCAAACAGTTTCTAGAATATAGCCGTAAGCATGTTTGAGTGAAACATCAAGCAAATAAATCAACCCATATTTGGCTGCGAAGTAGCGGCGTCTGCATCAAACAGTTTTCCTCATCGAATCCAAACCCTTTGGAAATGTGGTGTGACCCTTTTTGAGACAAGCCTAAAAACAATATTTATTTGGAAGGCCTACTTCAACATTCACAGACGCCAAGCCTGCAAACCCTACAGGCACATTGCTGCTGGTCTAAAAACTATTACATATCAAACAAGGTGCACAAACAGAAATGCAGCAATCCGCGCTTTCACTCTCGTGAACCTAACACGGAACATGTATACATGACCACGCGGACCACAGGTCCAAGGGTACTGCAAATGAAATTGTTCCATTTCAATTAGAATGTCAGTTTCGTGCTCATCAATCACACGACAAACATACAAAGAAACACAAGAAAACAGTAATGCCTGAAAGCAAAACAGAGCGTGAAACACGTGAAACACGGAAAAACATGAAACCGTGAAAATCATGAAAACCACACCCGTGAAAACGTGAAAAGCACGGCAGTGAAAGCACTTTGGCCTCAAGATTCGCCATGCAGGTGTCATTGCAAACATTTACTGTAGTCGCAACATATTGAGACTGTGGGTTTCCTTATGGCCCTGCTGCGCAGCGCAGGGCCTACAAGGCCTGCCGCTAGGAGATGCCTGCGCCATTTCGGCTGCTGGACCTGCACTTCGTGAGAATGTTCAAGAGAATAGAAAATTTCAAAACATGTGCTCTCCTTTGTCCTCTAGGGTATGGCCAAATTAAGCATCTAAAAACGTTCCATCATAAAGAAATGTTGAAGTCACGCGCACACAAATTGCAAACCGTGCCTCCTCCACATTGCAAAGTTCTGTCTTCTCTTCTTTGCCCTGAGATTTGTGGCACACGCAGAACACTCCACAGCTCATCCAGAGATCTTCTTGTCAGAAAGCGAGCTGCACTATGCTGCACTGCATCTTGAGAGAGGCTTGATTTTGGACGAGGCTCTCCTGACTATGTCAAGGGAGGTCTGGGAAAGCCACCAGCAGGAAGGCAAGTACCAAGTCATTTACCAATGATTTTGAGTCCTGGACTGATGCTCCATACATCTGCGTTAAGCCTGATCAGGGCCTGATTGTCCTTAAATCTGCAATCTGCGCAGCGTGGGTTAAGCTTTAGTGGGTGGCTTTCCCAAAAGCACCCGCAAGAGTGAAACAGATGAATTTCAGCCTCCAGAGAATCTGAGTGCCTCTGAAACGCGAATGCAAATCAAGACATGCCAAACACAATGCTTTCAACACCCTAAACTATGGATTTCTGCCCCGGTCGAAGTACCCGGCACGATTTGCCAGGAAGTCACAACAAAGCTTTCAAGCTTTCAAGGTATACAAGTTTTCATCTATTTCACCTGTGCATCTGCCACCCAAGGACTGTCAGGCTCGCTAAAAGTTGCGCATTCGCACGCGGCGAGTTCTCAGATGGCATTTGAAGATCTTCAGAGCTAGCAAATACAGAGCTACCTTGGGGAGACTGGGATTTAGATCATGTCCAATCTGTGCATGAAGCAATCTGAAGCCAGATGGGCCACACAACCACTGAAAACCATGCGTACTTGAGTGTCCAGAATTCATTTCCTCAATCTGTAATAATTTGTCCACCGCTGATACCAGGAAGCCTGTATATTCTGACAGGGTGCATGCTGCAAAGCAGATCCAGCTCAGCTTGGGTGAGAGATCCTGGCATGAGGCCAATCGTGGCTTGAGGGCTTCAAGCCAGCTCTTGCAATTTGCCAGCATAGCCAAAGCTTGATTGAACTCTTCCTTTTGCCACAAGCTGGAAAAGTCAGGAAAAAGGCAGAAGCTGGCACAGCTTGCCAAATGATGATCAATCTCGGATGCAAGTTGAAGAATGTGTCACATGATGGCATTGAAGATGAAAGCTGTCTCTTTCTGTATCACCTGCAGTATCATGAGGATCATCGCAGTCCAAACCCAACTCTGCAAGGAGCTCACTGCACTGATCCTGAAACTGACAGCCACGCGAAACGCACACATGCCCAAGGTATGTGCAAGCGATTGGGCCAGGTCTTCGATGTTTGATCTGCAGCTTAGCAAGGAGGGATTCAAACTTCTTAGACGCTCATTGACCACCCATGCCGCGAGAGTCCTTTTGCAGTTTTTATTCTGTTTAGCATAGTAGACCACCACTTGACATGATATTATGCTGGGAGATAGACTCAGAGATAAACACAATGGCATTCTGAAAGAGTCAACTGCCACTTGGCATTGCACGTTTTTCTTCAATCTGAATCAGTCCTCCAGAGACATGTCGCCGCCAGCGATGCCTACAGCAGGTGCTTCCTGATGTGAGGCCTGCAACGAATCACAGAGACCAAGGAAGGGCGTCAAGGCACAGCTTTCCTTCTAACACGAGCGCGTTTCGTGATTTTTTGACGCATCATTCAGTTGTTATTTTCAGAAAATAAGCAAACCCAAGATGTATATATTACACAATCAAATGCAAAGTATCTTGAGACCTATACAAACTAGGACTTGGTTTATCTGTTGGTCCAATGTTGTGGTTTAGCCCTAGAATTTCTAGAATCATAGAATGGTTGTAGCTGTCAAAATGCTACGAAGCGATGGCTCCTCCGTACTGTCGGACTCCTGGAGCATTTGATCCAGCAGCTGTGTTGAGCAGGCTGCAGAAACCTCAGAACATGCCACCACGCAACTGTACAATCTATATATATATAGTATATACAGTACATATATATATATATATGCATACATTTACAAAATATGTTTATGCCCATAAATTTATACCTCCAGAATTCTGACAAACTAGAGACGTGCAAACAACAACCATCTTTGCAAACATCGGTTCAGCGGTTGAAAAAATTATCTGCGGGGTGACACGTGACTGACACTTGACTCAGCAAGCAAGCAGCTGACATCTACGTGGGCACACCTTGTTACTGCACTGAACATTTGTATCTCTCCCACAGTGTCTCTCTCTCTCTCTCTCGCCGCAATGAACCCCAGGGCCTTGATTTTGTCTGTCCACACTTTTCTTTGGAGATCCGTGACTAAGCCAAGCACCGGCACTTTGCTTGACTGCAACCTGCAGTGCAGATATGAACCGGCCAAACCAGTGGGCAGGGGCGCTCTTAGCAAGCAGAAGCATTTCTCCAAAGGATGTTCGTTTTGTTTTGGTTGTCCTCTGTTGTGTCTCCATTATTAGCCAACCTCTGCACCCGCTGCAGAAAATATGTCCTCTTTAGACATTCAAATAGGGGGAGAAGTACATCTAAATAAGTGTAGTTTGTCCAGCCAATGCCCACTGGTTTGCGATGCTGAGTCTGCAGCTCCGGCTCTTTCACAAGCTGCACGGCGGGCAACGCCTGAGCAGGACACAAGAAAAGTGCGGCCTCTGAAGAGTCGAAAGTACACAGAAGTAACAGAAGTAACAGAAGTACGCACGAGATGCCGAACTCCAAAATGTCAGACTCACCACGCCTCCTGCGATTCCCGGGCCTACAAACAAAACATGTAGTCAGAACAACCTTCATATTATCAGCACACAGCAGCATGAAGTTCAGAAGTGCGGGATCTTCCCCTTCCTCGACAGACTAAAGGACTCTTTCCAAAGGACTCTTTGCAGAAATGACAAATTACCCCGGGGAGCCTTGGCACGAGCTTCCTCGAAGAAACTCTGAACAATGCTTTGCAAAGGTCCTCGGCTCCTCGGACTTTGAGATATTTTGACTCAATTCAAATGCCATGCCACTTTCGACAAGAAAGTCTTTTAACCCAAAGTGAATGCCAAGTTGTGACACAAGCAAAAGAGCAAGAAATGAGACTTGGCGCGTTTATCCAGCACAGTTCCTGGAAGGGCGCTTGGTCCCACATGTTTTGAATTGCCCTGCACACATGTTCGCTGTGCCCTCGCTCCTTGGCACTTTCTTAAAGCTAGAAAGGTCCATGCCCGGCAGGTGAAAAAATGTTGGAATTCGGCAATAGAATGATCATTCGAATCATTCATTGATATTCATTGATCATATTTAGATCGTGCCAGCCTTCTGCACTTCCAGAGCTTGCCACTTCTATTCTTCTTGACACTTCATTGCTATTAGAGGTCTGCTGCCCAGCCACAGGATCGCCCCTGCCGTTGGGCGCTTGGCAGGGACTTTGTTCAGCATCTCAGTGCCTGATTTGTCTGATTTCTATAGAAATGTGTATATAGAATTTACAATTACATATATATATATATACATACGAGTATAATATATAATACATATATATATATACATACGAGTATAATATATAATACATATATATATATATACTCTTGGAATCTCTTGGACATGTCAGAATATATTTCCCCAAAGCCTGGTCAAAGCGATAAAAGTTGTTTGGGGGTAACTAGCACCACAATTTGACAATGCCTCTCGGGAGCTCGCCTGTGTAGCTGGTGCATGCTGGTGCTAGGTCTCTACAACGCCATTGTCACACTGTCAGTAAGACAGATACACGCTTCTTCGAGCTGTGTACCGAAGGAGTCATAAGAAGCTGCCTACTCTATCATCGGTTTTCTGACTTGCAGCAGCTGAAATTCAAGCTGAGTGACACAGTCCACGAACGAATGTGGAGTATTCCTTGCGTTGCGGGCCATTGCTATTTGAGGGCTAAAGCTAAAGCATGTTTGCTTTCTTGTGATTTCAATGTGGATCAGGGTCTTTAATATCTTTAATGGTGTTTGCCTTCTTGTGATTTTGATTCTTCTGATCTGATTCTGGACAACATATTGTTTGAATGCTAAGAAAATTGTGTTTAAGCACTAAAACATGCGTGCCCTGCTGCTTTCGTACCTCTTGCACTGGTGCACCTGGTAAGTCCCTGAGTCATCCGTCCTCTGGCAATGGCGGAGCTGTTCCCCGAATTATGCTCTGCACGAGGATCACCATGTTGGATCCTTGGACAAATAGTAAACCAAATGTAAACCATGAAACCATGTGAAACAATGCCTGGTCAACCTGCAACGTCTTCCAAACGCAAAGTAAACCATCAAAAACACATCTGCATGACACTAATCCCAGTTGCCTCCGTCAAAAGGAAGTTTCAACGCACATAGTTCGTAGAGGATAACCCCCATGGCCCAAATGTCAGCAGGCCAAGCATACCTCGGGTATTTGACAGGTGATCCTATACTATCCTTCGCGGCACCTTGACAAAATCTGGGTTCTGCAAAACCCTTGTGTTTGAGGTGTTTTTGGTAGTATTTGCACCGTCCCCGCTACATCGATTTGGGTATTGGCCATCGTTTCCGTAGATAAATGTTCCATTGTAAAGCGACGCGGCCTTTTTTCCAAAATTTTCCGACGCTTCTCGGCCAATGGGTCAACTCATGCCTATCAATCGCAAATTGGTACCGCGGTCACGCTTCCATCGGGCCCTCTCTCTGCACATTGTCAGATTGTCGCAACGATGCTGCTTCTTGCAACTGCAAGCCCGCCAATTTCATGAAGTCAGATGAAGTGTCGTTCATGGAGCTTTGCTGGGCCTTTCTTTCCAGGAACGCCGTTTCTACTTGTTGGGTGGGCACTTGGGTATTGTTTCGGGGCATCGTTCACCCACTGATAAAACGTCGGAAGAAACAAACCATCCGACAGTTCCTGCATCTCAAACAGGGGCATTGTCTTTGCGATCTTTGTCAAAGCGCAAGAGTCATGGTGGGCAACGCATGTGTGTGAAAGGTTTTTGCGCAAGACCACTTGTGCAGAAAAGTTTTTGCGCGTGAAAAAAAGATAAAAAAAGTACGTGCAATCATGCGTGTGAAAATTCATCTGGGCGTAAAAGCATCTTTGCTGAGAAACGCGTCTGTGCGTCAAAGATTTTCTGTGTAAAAGCGCCTGCGGGCGGCAAAACTATATAGCGACAGCCAACGGGACAAAGCCCCCATAAGCATCCATGGAGAGATTGGTTCAAAGACGCAACGCATTGCACATATGAAGTGCAAACTTTATAGAAAAGACAAATTGAAAAAAAAAAGATGAGATTAGAATAGACAAGGCGAAAATATGAAAGGTGCCAGAAGACAGACAGGATATACACACAAAATGGACCGGTAGACACGAAAAATGCATAGTCAAGACAGAAAAGACAAGACAAGGTCAGATCAGACTTGAGGCCAAAGGGAAGGGGGGCGAAAGCTAGTTGGGCAAGGAAAGATGTGTATTGAGAGAATATATGCCTACCACTCGATGTTGCTGACACGTTAACAGCAATGTGTCATGATGCTAGCTCGCATGCATCATAATCATTCCACAGCCCTCCCCCTGACATCCTAGCACACCAGCATTAACATTACCCTCCCAGCATCCTACTTGCCAAATAAAAAGTGCCCCAACCGAACCCGCTTCGGTTGAGCCACTTTGCAACCATCTGATTGAATCTCTTTCCCTCGGCCTTTCCTTCCTTGTTCCTGTCCATGACATATTCTATATATTATATATTTATGTGACTATGATGAAATATATCTAAGTATCTCCATCTGCATAGGGACATATCGATAATTCCATATAGTCTATTGTAAAACTATGTGTATATATTTATATTTATATTTATATGTATATTTATATTTACATGTATATTTATATTTATATATTTATCCACTATGCAAAAACCATCAAAACCCAGTCTTAGAATGTGGTAACTTAAGTGCATACACCCATCGAACAAGAAATGTGTGGGAATCTTAGGATGTGCATCTTCTATTCCTCGACAAGACCGGGTCATGTTTTCACGCAGACCTCTGGAGGAAAAGGAATGCAAGATCCAAGTGGTTGTTCTCTCACTACATTGCATTTCATTACATTAAAATCCCACTTACATTTACATTACATTACATAATGTGATCATGTAAATATTAGATTAGATTACATTAGATTGCATTAAATGAGATGAGATTGCGCTGGATTAGATCCCATTACATTAGATTACATGGGATTAGTTTACAGATGTTTGCAGTAGATTGCATTACATTGCTGCGCATTGCATTCACAACACTGACGGTGAATATTATGTGTGTGTGTGTGTCTGTGTGCGTGGGTATGCGGACGCGTGGTCACAGATGAAACCCAGCGGGATGGACGCAGCGGGGTTTGAGCCCGCAGGGGGGAGGGGAGGGGGGGGGGGTACAGGTTCTACATGATTAATCATGTGCAACCAGGGGCCCCAAAACCAGTTCGGCATGAAAATCATGCAAGCTGCATCCAGTCTCCCCCCAATACATTGCTAAAGCAAATCCAACTCCAGCTAGCAAGCTAGCTTTCGTGATAAGGGCAAAATGCGATGAAAACAAGTATTGAAAACAAGATATGAGTTGAGAAATAAAAGAAAGAAAGCGTGCAGGAAGACCAGAAGACCAAGGGACCAAACGACCAAAGGAACAGAGGGCCGAGGCACCAGAAGACCGAGCAACCGAACGACCGAAGGATCAAGGGACACGGGGACCGGAGTCAAAACAATGCAAGATCTGAATATTTTCTGTTGGTCCCTCAATTCTTCAATGCGTTAAATATGTTTTTGGCGCCCTCTCCTTGCAAGCCGACTGTAGATCCCTGCTTCTTGAAGCAGGAACTGGTCATTACTGGGGGCAACCTTCACTCCCGCCTCTGCGCCCGTGACCGCATGAATTCGGGGCAAAAAACAACATGCTCATACCCTAGAGAATTCTTTCTCGATTTCTTATCCACAGATACAGAAGCCACAGGTTTTACGGAGTCTTACGCACTCTTGAAGTGACAATAAGTGACAATAAGTGACACTAGTATGACTCATGATGACTCATGACACTAGGTCTAAGTTAGTCTAAGGACCACGGAGAGGCTTCTTGAACCAAGTCACGGCTTCTCCTGACAGACCTCTGGGCTGAGGTAGTATGGAGTACCGATTGCAGTTCTTGCGATGGCCTCCAAGGTCAAAAAACACGAAAAAAAACATTCAAAAATGTTTAAAACTACTTCCAAAAATCTTCCAAACAATTCGTTGCTAGGAAATGCTTCAAATAGTTGGCCATTGACCGCTTCAATTGCTACACATCTGCTAAACAGCGTCTAGTGAATCAGGACAGGAGGTTCCATAGTCATCCTGTCCAGTGCCGCATACGAAGTACTTGACAACTGGTCCAGACTGGTCCACAAGAGTTCAACTGTGCAACCCTGAGCAAAGCAAAACGAGTTCGCCAAGTTCGCCAAGTTCCCCAAGTTCGCCTTGCCTGTGTTGAGCTGAGAACTTTGGCGATGCCAAAGTCCCCCATCTTCAAATTGCCTCGAGTCGCCCAAACTGCTTGAACTCGTTTGCGAAGGCACCCAGGAGTTTGTAAAGAGGTGGAAGGATGTGCAAGGTCTAAATCAAGCTAAACAGGTGTAAAGCACCAGCCGCTAAAAAACATAGTTTGCAGATCCAGGTTGCCAGCTTTGGACAAGAAGAAGTTTCCAGATTTGAGATCCTCGGTGGCTCAAAACTGGTCGGGCTTTGTGCCTGGATTGCTACTTCCCTGAGTTTGCGCAGCGTCTTACCTGTCTTTCTTGTAGTGTCTTTCTTGTAGTCATGTGTAGTGTACATATTTGGGTGTCAGTTTTGGTCATGTCTTCGCTGAATTGTTTCTCCGTTTGGCAAGCAGCTCGATGGAGCACGTGTTTGTCGTGGATGTACTTCAGCGCTAGCAGCGCCTGTCACCATCCAACAAGCGCGCAAAGCGGTCCCTACCCCAAAGATCCCCAAAGTATGAAAGCCACCGAGACAACCGAGCGACACCTGCCAAAAATGCCCACAACAAGCATGTCATAGATCATATAGATCTTTGTGAAAATGTCAAGGAATGCAAATTCACGAAGGAGTTTGCACACGTTTATCATCGTTTATCTGTATACGTATCTGCATGATACTACACCTATGCTGGGTATGTGCAACATAACGAACCAACTTGGCGGTGCTGGGGTATGTGCTTCAGAATGATTCTGCTTCATGATGGTGCAAATGATTCTGCAAAGATGCACCCGTGACAGGTGACTTGAATGGTGGTGCTCATATTGTGAACGGCATGGTTCAAACCAAGGGCAACTCAACACATTCCGTACTGTGATTCCAAGGTGGCAAAGTACATGTGTAAACATTTCGTATTGTATACAAAACATGTTGTAGTTAGATGTCCATTTGCACTTCACGTTTTCGAGTTTCTTTGACACCTTTGCAGACCATTTTGCCTGACAGGAGATGAGACACGCAGTTTCACAAGACACTTTGCACACACAAGACGCTTGAAATCGTTTGTTTCATAAATTTTCATGTTCTTGTTTCGAAGATTTTCTAATGTTGTTTCATAACCTCAGCTTGTTTCACAAAACTCTGTTCGGGCAGTTCAACTCGGTTCGGCCTGGGTGATCCATCTCAGGATCTGCGGCTCTGCAATACGCCGCTGAGCATCTCGCGCCAGGCTGATCTGACATTCCGAAAAATGGAAAGAAAAAATGGAAAGAATATGAAAAAAAATTAAAAACATAGGAGAACAAAGCAAAGAAAAACAGGAAAGAATGTGGAAAATGGGAGAATCTTAGGAGAACAAAATAGAACAAAGCAAAAGGGAAGATGCTGAGAAGTGAGATTCGCTGAGAACGAGACTTGTTTTGTTATGTTGTGTTGGTTCTTTTCCGAATGGGCTCATGGTTGCTAGTCATAGCTAGTGACAGCTAGTGATAGCCAGTCTTACAACTCTTGCCGCTCCAAGGATTGGGATGCTTCGGCACAATCGCCCTCTGCCTGAGTGGCGAGGTCACCTCCCTCACAGTAGGCCATGAAAATGCCAAGGTATCCTTAGGAGATCTTGGGGTCATGGCTTGTCCACATCCTGAGGCACTGCAAGTCCACTTTGATCATCTGCTCCATTTTCTTGAAATTCAACACATCTCAACATTAAAAGTTGCATAACGTTACATAACGTTGCATAACGTTGCCAATGATGGGATCATCTCGCAGGTTTTCCAGACAACAGCTCTACTCCTGACTGAAGCGGCCTCGCAAATTTCATTCGGGCTGAGGAAAGAGTGCGAAAACAAGTGCAACGAGGACCCCATGGGGGGAGCTTGCTGTGTATGCTCGCAACGGGGGTAGTATCTCCCCCTTTCTTACGAGCAAATCTATTTAAGGTTCAGTCATGTTCTTCGAACTGAATCCTTTGCGCATCTTTGCGCTGTAGCATGCTATGCATGGTAGCTTTGGTCTTGAAATCAGGTGGCCACCGTCCAGGAAGTTGCTGCGGTAGTCCACTATGAAAGGATGCCTCAAATGGAAGGCATATGGCAAGCAAATTAGTCATGCGTTGATGTGAAATCTTCGGCCTCCTGATATCTAAAAGGCCATCTGAATACTGATGCCTGATATTGCCCGTATCAATTCCTTTCCCAACACTGGACGTGCTACGACTGCGACAACACCATAAAAACACCACAAAGATTTTCGCATAGGTTCTTGCCAGATCCTATCTTGAAAGTATTGATCTGCCATGGTGCCAATATGTGACTAAAACCTACTAAAGGGTTCTACTAAAACCACTTACGTTGGCATATTGTCGAAGGTTCGTCTCGTCGCACTTCAGGCGAGTCACTTAAAGGACGCCAGCAATTGTGCCTCCTTGCGAGTTTCCTGCACCTCCTTGGGTGAGGCCTGCAATGAAATTCTGTGCTTCAGATACAGCCGTCATGTTCGCTAAACAAATGCAACACCAAGATCCATCAACGTAATCAAGAGATTATCAAGAGTCAAACAACATCAAACAACCAAGTACAGTCCAGAGAATGTTCGTGCGAGCCTCTCTCACATCCACCATCTTGCCTTGGTAAAACGACATGCCGCGGGTTTTCCACTCCGAAAGTGCTCACGCACATGTCATCAATACCTGGGCATGGAAGTGTTCTGAACAAAGGCAAGTTTCTGCCATAGAATTCCTGCTCTTTCCTTCCCGGTTCCTTGTTTTGGAAGGCATGCCTCCTTGATTCTCGTCATTTCTCATGTCTTATCATGTCTTATCTTCGCTCAAGTTGCAGACCAACTTTGAGCCCTGCTCATCTTCCACCAGAACGGCCTGTCCAAAGGCTCCTGAAACAGTTGAGGTCCGTGGCCAACATGGTGACCATCGCATACCAAGAGAGTTGGAGAGTGGAAGAAATTTGAAACATGCTGAAAGATATTGAAGGATATTGCAAAGCTCACTGCAATTGCATCACGGAGACGGCTGATGGGCACACTGCATATCCAATGGTGCATAGAAGGGCATTGCTCAAGGCCCGGCCACACCTTCTCCAATCCTTCGGATTTCTTTGAAGCCGTTCCTTGGGCTCTAACCAAGCACTGCAGGTCAAGGGGCCCAGGATAGGATTCCGAAAAAATCCGAAGCAAATTGATCAATTTAAATCAATGTGTCAAATTCCGAAAATCGGCAAAAAAAAACTTGTGCATTGCTTCTACCAATTTTGCATGCTGCATTCTGCATTGCTTCTGCATCCAAGTATCTTCTGCAGAATCAGCGCAGCACTCATTGGGATTTCAATCCGGCATGGCGGCAAATCAGCATAGACAAAGCGAAAAATGTAGGGTATTCACGATGATGGAACTTAAGTAAAGCTGCTCGGCCAAGAGTGGACTCCAAGGTTCGAATCAAACTATATCGATATGAACGGACGTTGTGTGTATATGCATAAACCTATATTGGGGTCCATATAATCTCTATGTCGATATATCTATAATTATCTATGTATATATATGTAGCTGGTAGGTGTGTGGTGTATTGTGGTGTACCGTAAAGTGCCGTGTAGTGGTGTTTTGTGCCTTGTTCTGTCCGTACCTCTATGGTTGTGTGTGTGTGTGTCTGTGTCTGTGTGTGTGAGTCTGGGTGTACGCACATGTTGCGATGTGGCCCCTGGCGCCATTCCAATTCAAGAGCGCAACTGCAAAGTGAAGACATCAGGAACGCTGCAAGTGAACTCCAGCAATACGAAGCAGCACGAAAAGGTCTTGTATGGCCTTGTATGGTCTCTTCCATACCCCGAATCACGCCAATGTAAAGCTCAAGGACCAGTGCCATGATGAAACTGCATTCCAATGTGTGGATACTCTGAGTTTCGGTGCTTCGGAAGGCTTCTCTGCAAATTCACCACCACACCTTACTTCTTCTGGTCACACTGTGAACATCTCACAAGACTTCTCACACTTTCACTTCTTCTCTTTTGTCAAGTCTTGTCATGTTTTGTCTTTGTCATGGTTTGTCACGGTTTGTCTCATTTTAATCAAGACGCAACTTTCCAGTTGCTGAGTCCAAGCCGTCCATCTTGCAGAATTCACCTGGGCCCAAAGTACAAAGCTCCCCGAAGCTCCCGTCAAAGTTGTGTCCAAACATGTCCAGCCAATTCTTTGAAAGGAGAAACCATCTGGGGCCGCAAAGAACAAACAGACTGGAGAGATTGGGACATGGAGGTCCTTCCATAGATGTAGCATGATTGTTACGTGCTTGCTGGTATCTTATCTTGGCCGCACACTGAAGCTGGCAAAGAAACTGGATAGGCTTGTCCTCCCATAGAGGAACTGTTGGCTCCGCAATGCGAGTACTAATTGTGAAATATTCCGATTGGATTTGGCATGTTATTCCGCTCAGATTTTTGGCATGTTGCAAAACAGAGATGCTATTTGGATCCCTTCCTGTGAGCAGCACAAATGGCTGCTCCACCCAACGCAGCTGCAGCAGATTCTGCGGCCTCCAGCCATTTTCTCACAAACGTTGGGAACCATTTGTATATATAGTCAAGGTTAGGAATTATTTGCAACCTCGAGCAATTGTTGTACGCGAAACCTCTGCCGCTTTATGAGTTGAGAACTGGCTGACTTGCTCAGCTCGTGTGGAATAGCGAGTTGACCAATGAATAGTGGGGTAGTGAGGTCGTCTGATGACTGCTTTGTCAGTGGGTTGGCTTGTGACTGTGTTTATCTGCAGAGTTCTCTGATAGACTTCCTTCAACAGTATGCAATATTACTACAATTGAAATGAGGTGAATCTGAGATCGTGCTGGTGAAAGCATTCGAAAGAACTAGCAACGAAAAGTTTGAATCGCAGCCAAAAGACAAGGGCATGTTTGTGCACTTAGCAACATATCGAGAGTTTAGACGCGAGGCGCAATTCCAGAGGGCAAACCACGAATTGACCTCGGACATACCTCAGACATTCAATTTCTCGCCACACTCAAGAACAAACATTGAGGACTTTCGCCACCTGGAAAAAAGATAGGCTGGGTGACGATGCTGCTGGCATTTCGTGAACCTCAGCTCAAAGTCAAGGAGTGAAAAGGATTGAACGTGCATTACACAAACACATAGTCATAGTAAACATTAGTCGTGGGGAACGAAATAGAACGCCTCAGCTTGTTGGTGGGGAAGCACAATACCACCCTGACATCATGCAGCAAAAAGCATCTGCTACACAGTACAGTACATGTCATACCCCTAAGATCCCCTAAGAAGCTCTCTCAAATGCATCACATCGGCTGCAAATTGCCACAATTTTCTGAGCGCAGCATATTCTAGGACTGCGAAAGCTGGCTGAAACCATGTGCTTTGCAGCTTCAGCCAACTCGACTCAACGCGCACTAAATAGATTACAAGCACCAATGATCACTTAGCTTGTTGAAAAAATCACCAAGCTTTCATATCTGTGATACTTTGTTGAACTTTGTTGGCTTCTTGACTTTCATGCCATGTTTTGATATGTTTCATAGCTATTTTTAGCTGCTTTCACGGTAGCTGGCAGCTGGCAGCGCTCAAAGTTTGGGATCCATGATCTTCAGTGCTTCATCCAAGCTCCGAGGCAGTCGCCCCATCCTCAGAATCCCAGCTTCCAGGCCCCCAAACACCGTGGGAAACACATCGAAACACCGGTGTGTCTTTGCTGTTGTACTTTGTCATACTTTGTCGTCCTGGAACAACAGGAAAATGCTGCTAAAATCTATTAAACTATGTCAAAATGCTCAATCAAAAGGTTTGAAGTTTTCGCAGGTTTGTAGGTTTGCGTTGGACTTGAAGGTATTTGAACCCACCTTTCATCTACCATCTTTGTCAAATTGACCTGTTGCTGAAATGAACTCACTGAGCCAGAGATTGGAACCTTTGCTGAGCCGAACCTCTGCTCAGCAAGCGACGCACTTTCAAGCAATTTGATGTTCATGGAGATGTCAGCGGGCGAAGGCGTTGGAAGGTGATACAGAGAACCTCCAACACAGTGCTCAAACTCTGAAAAAAAACTAAGGCGTTGGAAGGTGATGCAGGAAAAAAATATAAAAACCTCTTCCAAACTCGTTGAATGTGATTGGTGAGATGGCCATTTGCACCCGTCTGCAATTTTTCCGGTCATTGGGGAAATGTCAACACATCTTCAGTGTCTTTAGATGAGCCATGTTCTAAATGTCTTACATCCTTGCGCCAAATAAGGAAATGCTTGCACGATTGTTTACTTTTTGCTTACGCGCGCACAGGTTTTGCTTACGGCGATTACGCTGGCTTACGCTCACCAGAGTTTTGCTTACGCCACACCCTTACAAGGAGCCCCTTCCATGACATGAAAACAAGGGTTTAGAACGTGGCTCAGATGTCTTCTCCTTGTCATCCAACTGAGTTTGAAGGACTTTGCCGTGGAGTGCAAGCGACCGAGGCTGCTCTGTTGAAAACGTCAATTTCGCAGCATTGAATCCCGATGCATTGTGCAGCGAACATGCTGTACCTTTTTGGAGTACTTTCCACAACCGCAAGTTTGGCCTTTCCTAGACTGAGAGTGCACTACTGCACTTGCTGTTCGGCTCTACTGCGAACTATCTACAGCTTGTGACTTTTCCATACCACCCAGTCTGTCTGGCTCTTGACATACTATTGCAGTCCATTCTGTTGTAGTCTTCAATGTGGAGTCTTCGCCAGTATATCCAGTATTCAATGATATCTTTTACTCTACCACACTAATATACAAAACGACGCATTATGCAATATTTATGTAAGACCCTCTTGCAATGTCCCATATGCACTAAAGTATGTGATTCTTGTACTACAACACTTTTTGCAACGCTATGTCAATACTCCCACTCTACAGGATCATGTTGTAAAATCAAAATCAAAACATAACACAAGACAAAACAACAAAACATGTAAGGTAACGCTACAAATCAGGAAAGGATCATCATTAAGACATGTGACGCGCACCTTGAACTATCGACTCGTTGATGCCAAAATGTTTCGCAACAATTCGGCAGAAGTCCAATCGTGAGAGTGCTTCTGGTCCTCAGGTACCAGTTGCCATTGCCGCATCTGGACTGGTGAGCGAGATCAGGGCTTGACATTCTGGACATCGTGAAGGGATATGTAGGGTAAAGCGGCTAAATGATTTGTTCGAGATTGTTCAAATATGTTCAAACCTCTTAGAGCCACTTGCTGCTGAAGCACCTCCCAAGTTGACAATTCCCTCGATGTGGCCCTGCCGCGTGCATCTGAATGCATGTGATCAATTAAGAAAGGTCTTTTAGAAAGGTCTTTTCACACAAGCACTCCTAGGCACTCCTAGGCACTCCTAGGCACTCCTAGGCACTCCTAGGCACTCCTAGGCACTCCCAATCCCTGTGAGGCATTCAATGGCATTCGTATTCATTGCTGCACTGGTGACTTCCTTGACGAGATGGAGAACTCCATATGGAGTTCCTGATGGAGTTCATGGTCCTTCCATTTGGTCGCTGTTATACTCTCGTTTCATTCTGGGTCCCAGAGAGCCCTGCCTTCACAGCCAGCCGCAAAGCGTCAATGACATCATCGATGTAGATACACGATCTGATCCTTAGACCGTCTCGGAACCTCTGTTTTGTACTTGAACTTTTAGGCTTTTCCTATTCAGACTAAACTCTAGCCTGTTCGAATCCATTCAAGAAACACACGGACTGTGTATGCCATTTTGGAAATGGTCAATTATTCAAAAATTGTTTGCTAAGGGCAAAAAAAACGGGCAAGCTGGATGTGGAGTCAATGGCAAAAAAGAGAATGCTTTGCGATGCTATCTCTTGCTGTCAAGTGTCTGATCAGAAAAAGCATCAAATTCTTTGTTTTGCCGCAACTTGTCCAGGGCAAACTGAAGGAAGGTGCTGTGCGCCCCCTCCATTTCTGGTCCAAAGACAAACCTCATCTAAGACATGAGCCGTCTACTAGTTCAAGAATGTACAGTAGTCAATAGCAGATTTCAGTGCTGATGTAACGATAGCCAGATTCTTTCCAAAGAATACACTATTAAGTCTATTAAACTAAACAGTAACAGAGAACTGGCAGTTCATGTCAAAGCCACCGAATGCAGAGCACAAAGGCTGAAACAAAATTGCTTGGCAGAGGTGCAAATTGTTTGGTCACCAAGATACGACATTCGGAAAATTGCATATCTGTCAAAGACTTGCTGCACAACCTGGCTGTTTGTTGCAGTCTTTCAACGAGATGAAACTGCTACTCGAAGGCCTTTCGGATTGCAGGAGATACCTTTCAGTACGCATGTCAAGATATGTATTATTGGTGTTGCAGAACCTCAATCAGGAGGGAACGTCATGATGAAAGACAAAAACAGATCATGCAAATTATAACAGCACCAAGATATCTCTGAGACATCTGGGAGTCTAAAAGCAAGCCATTTGTTGAAACCGGTGGAAACATGTCTCAAAAAATCAATACTCCTCTGGTCATACATTGGATTTATTAGATGATTGTCTACTTTCACGGAATGTAGGAAGTGGACGCTACTTCCTGCAAAACAATCTTGTCCAAACAGGTGCCTGCTTGCTCACCAAGTGACAGTTTCCATTTCCAATTTAGACTTCCCATAGACCTAGAATTACACGAGACCAATTTTCTGGAACCTGCTCTCTCGTTGCCTGGAATCAATATGATTCACATGCAGAATTCACTCCAATGCTTGCTGAATGCTTGCTGCACTTTCCGAATTTCTTTACCTTCAAGCAACTGCCAAAGCAACTGCCATACACAGGCCATACACGCCAATTGAAACAACTCTGACCTCTGACGCTATACCCGAAGGCCAGGTTCTGGACCGAGCGGCATTGACCGGCTGTACATCACCAGATTCACCGACTAACCGACCTTGGCCAAGTCAATTGGTTTGGACAGTGTCCAGCGCTAACTCAGATTGCAAAACATGCTTCTTGATCTTCACTTGATCTTCACTTGATCTTCACTTGATATTCTTATTGAATTTGATCTTCTTAATCCTGATCTTCTTGCGCTCAAAATTTTGTGTCGTGCCGAAGCGCCTTTGCCATCATGCACTTGGTCGGTTGACAGAAAAATGAACCTTCCGCGGGACGGCTCAAAACAAGACCAAATCCACATGCACACCAAGCTCACACCAAGTTAAAACCAAGTTGACACCAAGTCATACCAAGTCAATATCTTGTCTGCTTGATCGTGAACAAAGACTTGCCTCTATCTCGCACCACACATACCAATGATTTTGGGACACCGTAGAGCTATGTGCCGCGACACATCATTGATCATACCCTGAAAGTGCAGAACATGGGGCTGCACATCCTTCACCGAACCGAACCAGGCCTCACATTTTCATTCACCTCCTTCGCCTTCTCTGCAAAGAGTCGGGGGACATTGTAGATTCGGGTCAGAGCTTCATCCTCCTCACCTGAAGCACTGGGGAAGAGCTCCAGAAGCTTTCAGACTTTGGAACATGGCAAATTTTGGAAGAGAATGAGATATTTGATGTCTCAGAAGACCGCGAAACCGGGTGCTCAACCCATTTTTATTGCATGCTGCAATGCTTCATGTAAACTTTGTTTAGGGAACTACATGGGAGAATGGGAGTGCCCTCTTGGCTGCCTTGATGTGACAATTTTCGTTGGCCGATTTTCACACAATGTGTTCCATGGCTTCGCTTGGCTTCGCGGCATTGCAGTTCCGTGAGTTCCATGTGTTTCGTGGGCCACCTTCCTCTGTGCGCAGCCAAGGCACATTTTGCTGGAGAACTAAGGGCCTCAAACATTTTGCAATCAAAAAAGGCAAAGTATTACAAAGTTGTCCTGTAAAAGATTCAGGATACCAGAGCCTTCAACATCTTCAACGCTCAAAAAGAGGGACTTCAAAAGCTCTTAAGAATTCAGGATACTGTGCATTCTGAACCTTTCAAGTATTTGGATGTATATGGAAGGTTGGTGCTGGCTTCAGTCCTCGAATGTCTGCTGAGCCTCAAGCAATCTAGGCATCCCCGCTGCAGTGTGGACAATGACGTCGGGCTTCACCTGTCGCACCGATCTTTCAATGTCAAAACAATTCAAAACACATCTTACAACATTCCGAAAGAGCATCTCTTCTTTCACAGGTCCCATGTACATGTTTCTTATTCCGAAAAATCTTTAAAAGAGCATCTCTTCTTTCACAGGTCCCATTTACATGTTTCTATATCTTTCTACAACCTCAGCAGAGTCACCTGCCTCGCGAAGAACGGCTTCGCAATCAGTCGAATTGCCTCATGCGGCAATGAACGTGGAGTGGTTCTGTGGAAATCTGGACATCGGAAATCAGATCCGCCAGTCTCTTTCTCTTGAACGATTTGCAGTTTGTTCAAGAAGTCTCAGTTCCACCAGCTGCTGACTGCACTGCAATGATGAACTCATGCTATTTCTATGCAAAAGAAAGGACATGAAGAGTTCAGGGAGTGCTTCGCGAGACTGGATGGTCCTTGTCTAGTAGCAAAACCAAGACTTGCAACCCGCGAAGTCCATATGCAAGTTCTTTTGCACGATTCTTCTGGTTGTGTCAACCTTTGAAAGTTATCTGGCCTCCTCAAATGTGCACTCTGCAGTCATTTTTTTGGCTTGTGGTTGGAACACATATACAACGGCATGAGTCGATATTGCCATGCTGTTTGCTTTTCCCTCGTTCTTGCCACTTTCTTCCGTTTGCTCATGCAGAGATCATCCTCAAAGGCCTGAGAAAGTGGTGCTTGTTACGTTGCCAGTGAAACCGTATTTCACTCAAGTAAATTGAATGTAGATGAATGTAGCCTTTCATGGATTTAGGATGATTACCGTAAGGTCTCTTGCTCTGTTGATTAATGTCTCCATCATCTGAACCTGCATTCCTTCTTTATCCGCATGAATGACTCCAAAACCACCATCATCTTTGATCTCCCCTATGTTTCTAAAAAATATCTTGACCTGTACCCAAGTCACAAAAACAAAATGCTAAAACTACATGTTGATTTCTAGAAAATTCCCCAATCTGTGTACACGTTGCCGGAGTCTCATCTGCCCTGGGCACTCAGCGCTCAGCCAAGCTGCAAAGGTCCATCTTCACAGGACTGGAGCGGCTGACACCAACAACATGATGACCTGATGTGTTCGAACCGAAGTTAGAGAAAAAGTATGAAAGACTCCTGCGAATGGGATATTTAACAACATATATATATATATACATATTATACATAATATGTTTGAACCGGGTTTGATAGTACTCTATGTGATACTTTTCTCTAAAGGCTTGACAAAGTTTAGCCATGCAAAATGTGAGATCTCTTATTCGAAGATATTGCTTCAAAATCCCAGCTGCAGCCAAAAAGCCATCTTTCTCCAAACTCGGCAACAGGAAGCGGCCGACCTTACGAGAGCAAAAACATCAAATTACTTTGTTTTCGCCTCATCTTTGGGCAAACTTTGTGTCAGTTTTTGTTGAAGTTCTGACACGACTTCCCAGAGATACTGAGTTGCGCAACCTTTGCAGAGGATTGGGACTTGTTCTCCCAAGGTTTGAATTCCTCCTCCAAACCCACACCCATGACGTGCATCCATGCAAACATACAGTGCATTATATACAAACTGTGTATATATAGGGGGGTTCTGGTGGGGTGTGTGACCATATATATATAATATATGTATGCGTTCTGTGCATATAGATGAGCACAAATCACGTTTGTAACATTTTGCAACTCATTTCATTGCCATGGATTTCATGTTGTTTTTTTGTAGTATCGTGAAAATTTATATCCTGAGGTCTTGCTATGTCAAGGCACGTAACCAGTGCTTCCAGTCACGAGCACACGCAGAGCCATGGCACCAGCTTCGGGGCTACAAGCCCCAGGTGCAGCGGGTGCAGCCCGTTTCATCCTGGTGAACCGACTGCAACTGGTGTCCTAGTGACGATCCTAGTGTGTCCTCTCTCCTTTTGGCAAAGCTTCAAACTTTCGGAAGTTTCATCCTGTTTCATCCTAGTGTCCTTCCCGTTCTATGCCCGTTCTATGCCCGTCTTGTCCTATGAAATTTTGGCCATCACAAAATAGATGTTCTTTGAAGGTGTCGCTTTGCCGGCGAAGGATCGGCCTCAACTTTCCTCACTGACATCTTTTTATTTGTCTTTCATGTTTGATCATGTTTGTGTCTGTGTGTGTCTTTGCGTGTGCACAGAGATATGCCTGAAAGCGAGAAACCATCCTGCACTCTTGTGTCCAGACGCTACAGCACTCTTGTAATGATACAAAGGTTCATGATGTTCCAAGATGTTTCACGATGTTTCATGGCTTGAAATGACGTGCCAACTTTCAGTGGCAGCAAAGAGCGGAGCGATGTCCCGAGGACAGAACCGGCTCACGCGCCAGAAATGCGGTGACATTCATGTGCACCTCCTAGAGAGCAGAGAACCGAAAAGCACGGTGCAGTGCCCGCAGTGCACGCAGTGCGGAGTGAACAGAAATGCATAGTTTTGAAACAGCTGACTTCCCTTGAAACACGTTCGCAACACGTTAAAACGCATGAAAACTGGATGCAGGTTTCGAAACCGTCGCAGATTCGATAGAATCTCTGTGGTGCATTCCCATGCGAGACTCATGTGCTGAATTTCAACAGTGATCCTCTATGGCGAGAGTCGTCTGCCAATTCACATCTCCTTTGCCAGGCGCCATGAATGCTCCGTGAACAGAGCTGTTGATCTCACACAAAGAAAGTCAAAAAATACACTGGCAGCCATAGCACGTTAGCGCGTTGTTACGCACCATGGTACTGGACGCTTGGTTTCTCAAGATGAGCGCTGCTAAACTTCAGACTTTCCTTCTGTTCGGTCTAGACAGTCCAGGCATTTCTAGACTCTCCTCACAGAAAGATAAAGAAAGTGACATACATTGACATACATCCTGCTCTTCTCTTAGATTCAAGTTGTGGTAAGATGTGCAAAGCATGTGCTCGATGTGTATCTGTTCAAGCAGGTGAATCCACACATTCCTTGAATCCCCCCGCCTTGCACCAGCGGCAACTGAATTGCCTGTCATCGTGCAATATGTGCTGACAACGACTGCTGAGACTCTGTCACAACAACTCCTTTGGCTCCTTTTGCTTTGAGAGGTGCCGAAGACCCAAAGAGTTGTGTAGAACTCTGCTGGCTCTGTTTACACTCTGTTCACTACTTCCAAAACGATCTAGAATCAGTAACGTCAACCGCCTCTGTGACACGGGGGCGAGCCTGTCAGGTCCAAGACATGTTTCACGAAAAGACTGCAAGTAGTCCTGACTTAACTTGTCAACGTCTTGCTTCTGGGATCCCAACATTTGCGATCTTGAGTTCCTTTAGCAAGCCAGCCACAAGCAACAAGGACCTCCCAGTAAGCGCAGAGCTGAAGAATCAGAACAGCCCAAGGAGGAAGGATCAAGAAACTGATTAATTACACAAAATGACAGAGCATTCAAAAGCAAATCACACTTCACAAAAGCTTTCCTACCTGACCTGTTGCAGACCCTACAAGAATCCAAGTCAGGATAAAGCAACGCTGATTCAATTACATTAAAAGCTAATTTCATCTGATTTCACTCTGAATGCATTGGAGAGTTGCGCCTCACCCCAGGTCGAGTAACCTCCGAGGCATTGATGGAGTGGAACAGAGAAAAACGGTGCGAACAAAGTTGCAACACGGTCTGGTGGTTGTCCAAGGAGAAACTTCAGCATCTTGCAACATCCTTCAAGTCTCAATCAGGCAAAGGCTGGCCAAAAGATTGCAACTGCAATCCTCGCCTCCGATAATTCCTTGGCGGCGTGGCAGGAATCCGTTGAGAGAACACCCCCGCCTGAGAGAAGATGATAGAATACTTTTGCTTCTCCCCTTTTGACAAAGGTCTTTTATGGTCTTTTGCCTTTAACATACCAATAGATTGTGAAGTGGTTTGGTACTGGCCAGTAACGTGCTGCTGATGACTGTTCGCTTGTCCAAACTCAGTGGAGCACCAAAAGCCAATTGAAAAAAACGTGCCGGCCAAAACTTGGAGGAAAAACAAAGCACAAACCGCCACAAACCCACACAAATCTGATCCCATCTGATCCCATCTGATCCCGTGGAGACCGATGGAATGTGCTGGGTTTGAGGTGCAAGTCAAAGCGTCAAGAGGCATCAGCTGAAGGTTCCCAAACTCGACGAGCTCAACGAGTCCCCTGTCTGACAACGGCCAGAAGTGGGCCAGAAGTGGCTTGCACTCTGCAGTGCATTGCTTTGTCCATTGCTCTATGTTTGATTTTCTGCGATGATTGTGGGGCTGAAGCGGTGCAGGATGCGTTGTTTGTAAGAAGGAACCAGGCTGGAGCACCGTTATCTTTGCACCTTGCTTTTCATTTTGATGGAGCCTACAGCCATCTACAGCTGCGGTGTAAGAACATGCAAAGGGAGCAAAGAGCAAAGACCTGCAGGACCCGCAGGTCAGTGTAGAAAAAGATTGGAGTGGACATGAGTGACATGGGTGGACGACTATGGATAGCTCGACACCTATGCAGCCACACAGTGAAAAGGCATGAAAAGGCAAAGCAAAAATTTTCATGGTGCACTTCCAAACGCACATCAAGGTTTCCCACTGTTCCTTGTCTGGATTTACATTACCCTATGTAAAGGCATTCTATCATCTGTTTGACAACATGCTCGAAATTGAGGGGAAAATCCATGGGAAAGCCATGAAATCACGCCGGTGGACACAAGACTCTACATGTAGTCTACAGTGTAGTCTACAAGCTTCATAGATCTTCATAGTTCGTACCATTGTCCTGACAGGTTGGTAGAATCAGGTGCTGCAAGCGCCGTACAAAGGAGACTGGGAAGAATCACGCAGCGGAACTTGGCTCAACCAAAACCGGAGATAACTGGCACACCGTGGCACACTTTAATGCGCAAATTCGAGGAAGGCCTTCTGTAGTCCATCATATTTGTTGCTATTTGTTGCTTAGTGTGTTGCTACGTGTGAATTGCATACGTGGTATTCATTTCACATTTTCTCAGCATTTCAGAAGTTTCAAAGTACGCAGCCGTGAACGGCATTCTTAAACAGACACGCACTCTTGCCAAGCAGAATCAACAGTTTGAACTCTAAAGCAATGGTGTCCCATGTCAGTCGAGTCCACATGATGCAATTTATGCTATTCACATCCGTTCGCTTCGCTAGCTGGCTCTGCAAGCATCGCATGCAGTTCGGAAGAATGTCCGAGCCAAATGGGTCTCTTCTTGGAAGAACTCAGACCAGCATAAGTTTCAGCCAGCATATGGACAAGATCCAAGCTGAGATCTGACAGTGTGTTTGAGTATTCAGCATGGAACACTCTTGGAGGTCCAAAAAACACAGACCTTCAAACCGGACTTGGATGATTAGAAGGTCAAGTACAGATACTTACACAATCTTACGCACCAAACACAACTCTCTGGACTCCTGATGGTGCGGGCAGCCCACTCTTTGGGGCCTTTGCGCAAACACATCAGTGACATCAGCATATGTCAGCACTAATTTGTCCTCACCCGCGTGGGTCGCGTGGTTCATTCATTGCTCTCATCAAAACTTTTCAGGTCGTGGAGTTCATCATAATTTCTCATGTTTTGCTGTTCTAGCGATTGTGCGCTTTGCACCAACAGATTCCACACGGCCAATAATGCGGAATTGCACAGCTGAAGCAGTGTTTTCTTCGGAGTTCAAAACAATTCTCAAATTGGCGGATATGAACTCTGCCAATCGTCACGAATGGGATTCAATGGGTATGCCACAATGGACAACATGCCGTCGGTTCAACTTTTTGGACCGGAGTATCAGATTCCACTTGACACGCCGTCGGAGTTGC
The DNA here is from genome assembly GCA_003297045.1 of Symbiodinium sp. clade C Y103. Lineage (NCBI taxonomy): Eukaryota > Dinophyceae > Suessiales > Symbiodiniaceae > Cladocopium > Cladocopium sp. clade C. Next base: position 246,004 of record BGPT01000111.1, read on the forward strand.
GCCAACCTCAGGACTAAGGTTTTCCACGTATTCAAAAAGGGATGGCGTATGATGGCGTCAAAGCAACGCCATACACGGCCATACACCATGAGTGGAGTGAGCAAAAATCAGGCCG
>BGPT01000111.1:251118-295279 GCA_003297045.1 Symbiodinium sp. clade C Y103
AATGAATTGATGATAATTCAGAGGGTAGTTACACCTTTGGGGGCAGTGTGAATTTGAGAGTGTGCAATCTATCAAACTGCACATCGTCTGCTATTTGGTGAACATGGTGAACCAAGATCCCTGAGTCTCTGAGTGCTTGTTTATATATTCCCATAACTTCCCATATTACTTGACCCACTTCGGAAGTTTTGCTCTCGGGTTGCTGAAACTTGGCGGGTTCAACTTATTGTGCGCACATTACTTGGCCATGCACATGGATTCCAAGTTGTGCAAGTCAAGTCCATCCTTTCCACATGGATTTCCACATTGTCAAGACATGTCAAGACTCTTCGAAGTGACTCTTCTTCGCGCTCAAATTAGTCAATGATCAATGATGTGACTCTGGGTTGCCTATGTTGCATATTTCTAGTACCAGTCAGTGCTGGAGTATGCTGTGTTTGTAGTACATGGTAGTCACCCCAATCGTCCCTGCTCCTGCCAGTACTCGCAACAATCCGGATGCATTCAGCATCAAGCTTCCCATTTCTGTGGCATCCTTTTTTTGAGGCTTCCAACTTATCTTGCAAGGCAATCAAGGCATATCAAGGCACTAAACGGAGAGATAGGTGATGCCGATGGAGATGCCACACAAAACGACCATGCCCAGGAGTTGCTTCGCAAGAAGAAGCCACGCTGCTTCACCGCCACCTGCGCTCGAAGCTTCGTGAGGCCCAGATGGGGACCCACCCGACACCGACTTGACGTTGGACGCAACCCGTGACGGGACGCAACCCACCCGACAACATAAAATATGACATGACAATCATGACAATCATGACACTACAATATTGTACAAATACACTACCAATAGATATCAATAGTGTATATACAGTAGTTGCTTCTTGCACTGCTTCTTGCACCACTTTGTCCATCTTTGTCCATCTTTGTCCATCTGTCCCGGTTCAGATTCGGTTCAGACTCACCCTAATTTGACCCGGCAAGGCCCATCTGGCAAAATGCAATCAAGCGTCCAAAGACTAGGCCAACTACATCCGGATTTCCACCGCAATGCTTGTCGGCAAATAATGCAACTGCAATGGCTCCCCAAGCCTCGGGAGACAAGACTTTCCCAAATTTGCAAAACAAATTTACAAAATTGTAAACTTTAAATCTTGTTTAAACTTTAAACAATTTGTTTAAGTCTTTTTGATGCTCCCTTGGGGCATTGCTGGGTACTTAGGCTGGCCCTGAAGGGGCCAGCCTAAGTACTTGTGTTCTTTTCCCGGCGACACTTCTGACACATTTACCAAGCCTGGTATTTGGCTTTCCTTGATTTGCTGAGGATTTTTTATTTCCCCATGAAGGTCCAAATGCACACGGAACCCAATCATCCTCAGAGACCTGTGCAACAAATATCCTGTCCTTCCCCACAATTGCCATTCTCGTGGATGGCTGATCTTTCTTGTTTCTGTTTTCTTTTTGCTCTCCTCATGTTGTCTGTTGCCGAAATGCACACAGTGCATGGTTCTGACGCTTTCTTCACTTTTTTGGCTAAGGATCTCCACTCGGGCCATGTGCAGCAACTGCGCCGACTGCATCGTCTATTTGTTTGTACGCAAGCATTTCCTGTCGGGCAACATGATTCAATCAATAAAACATGATACAATATCATACAACATCAGAACAATCCTAGGTTGGACGGATCTTGTCAGTACCAAAGCCGCTCTACTCTAGCACTGCTCTACGCGAGGACCATGAGATAGTTCTGGTGATGAAGATTAGAGGTGCAGGAATGCGGAGCGTCTGGAGGTCTTCTGGGTAGTTGCTATATTTTCAGTTTTTTCATGTTTCTTCTGGGTCAGGTTTCTATAAGTTTGTGATGTGTTCGCACATGATGTTTGTTCATGTCTTCAGCTCTCCAGACCAAGACATCCTAGCCTCAAAGGCCAAGGTGAGAATTGCAGCAACGAATCCTGGACGCCAGGGATTCGTGGAGCTGCAGGTGCAACACAGTCACTCCCGAGGCATTGAGGCATTGAGGCATTGACATGGCATTGACATTGACATTCTTGAAATTTCTTGAATTCTTCTTGTGAAGTCAATTTCTGTTGTGTTTCATTGTGAGTTCTTCCTGCCCCGGTCCCACCGGTCCCACAAGAGGAGAGACTGAGAGTGGCATTACAGCAGCAGGTGCGCACGAGGCCACCAGACCAGCTATCACTGCATTGGTCAGCTCCGGAACTCGCACCACCGTAGATCTTGTGTAGATCATGGAAAATATCATGCCTTGCAGCAGTCTGGAATCTGGAAATGAAAAAAGGTGCCCAACTTCTCCAAATCTTGGAGAATTGGCACATCGCTGCGTCAAGAGCGGATTCGGAAACTTTGTGATCTTGGACGGTGGATGTAGAAAATTGTAGAAATAGATCACAATTGAACCGTTTGAGGCATGTGAACATGCTATCTTACGCTCGGTGGGGGAAGGATCTTGGGATTTGCAGGTTGGCCATTCCGAGAATCGCACATATCACACCACTAACATCCATGCATTCCGCTGCGTTCCGCGGGCATCGGTTGCACCATCTAGATGCAGGACGAATACATGGGAGAACTTTTCACTGGAAAGCTTGTTCATGCTTGTTCCTGTTTCCTGTACGAGATTCTGAGCAATGAACAAAAGGCAAGTGTATGAATCCTTAGAAAAAGATACAAACAAGATCAAACAAGCCTGATGATCCTGATGACCCTATCAGATCTTGTCAGATCTTGTCAGATCTTATCATCTTATGAGATCTCATTATTCTATATTATTCTCATCATTCTCATTCATGGCTGATCTGCACGAAAGTTCAGTGTGCCTCCAATGCCTCCACCTGCAGCTGCCAACAGGGTGGTGGCGGAACTATGTGCAACCAGTAGGTCTGCCCTGAGTCGAGTGAAAGTCACATCGTGTCACACATCCTGTCACATCAAAAGCAGTGAAGTCTTCTCACGTGACATGTGAAAATGTCGAAGTGTGGACCTGCAAAGAGAAAATGTCAATGCAATTCGCTACAGTGCAGTTTAATTATTCGTAACAATGAAACCTCAAGCCTGCAAGCTTTGTGGAGCGCAACACAAAGAAACACAAAGAAACACAAAGACCCGCAAAGGGTACGAAGGAATCCAAAGGAAACAAAGTACTCCAAAGATCTGAAGGCATCACACGGTCGATCTGTCACACTGCAGGTTCTGATTGGTGCTGTCGAGCTGCCCCAGAGTGGTTGCAAAGGTGGATGCCGGATTGAAGGCTAAGAAGCCGACGAGCAGCAGAAAAGTTCCTCGCTCGTACTGTGTTCACTGTGTGCTGAAGGCTTTAAGCAAGGCGTCCAAACATTGGAAGCTTTACACACTTTACACAACCAAACGATACCAAATGGACAGCAACACCACCTGCTGATCTCTTGCTTCACAAGGATTCGTTTGTAGCCCTGTACACAAATGAGAAGAAAAACGTAGAAAAACATTGTTTAACTTTGAACTACTGGTAGTGACTGATGGTTGGCTGTTTCAAGTACTTGACATGTACTGTCTCGCCATGTCTCGCAGTCTCGCACCTTGCTTCACAGTCCAAGATAGTCCAAGGCTCCAAAGAGAAGCTGCACAGGATGTCGGCACTTGCGAAACGGAATAAACACTTTCTTCTCAGCGGGATCCTCGCAAGACGTGGCAAGACGCGGCAATCTGCAGAACAATTCGACAAAGGCATTCAAACCCCTCTGCACAGTTCGAGATAGGAGCACATCAAGTTTAAAGCATAATAATGAATTTAGAGCATTTAGAGCAGTTTCGTTTTTTTCAGAAACAGTTGGAAGACTAGCAGCGACTAGCAGTTTAAGTGATTTTAAAGTGATTTCCGTTCAACTTGCAGAGGTTCGGCCGTCAAAATCACCGAGGCTATGTCCTGGGGTTCTCGGTAGTACGCATCATCATGTCGCTCCCAGAAAACGATCTCAGCCGCAACGCCAACACAGACCCACTATGACCCACTACAAACCCTACAAATTCTGCAAATCCTTGCCATAAACATCTAGAATTTACTGTAGATACTTTGATAGCATGTTTGATAGCATCCGGCTGTTGCAAGTCCAAAAAATTCATGAAATCAAAAAAACAAAGCCAGAAGAGAACTTTTGGGATGTAAAAAGTGTAAAGTCAAACGTACGAAATCCAACAAATCTCAACAAAAGTATGCACATGTCATGTCTGAGGACTGTCGGATGTATCACTTGCAAGCCGCTTCTGCACTTTCATGCCATGGCACTGACCAAACTCCCTTCCAGGCTCGGTAGTTCTTGAAGCGACCGATTCGAGGCCCAAGAATACAGGTGGAAACCAATGCGCTGACTGCGCCCACCTGCGAGGATGCCCTATGCCCCATATGCGGCTGAAGTCTGCAGGATCGTTTTTCATGAGATCAAAACTGCGGCAGATTGCTCTGCCAATTGCAAAAAACATGCAAAAACATCAAGGACAAATGATTTACAAATGGCAGGTGTAGCAGCGGTAGCATCGGTGTAGCATCAGCTAAAGGATACGGACCATGGCTGACCCTTTCTGCACGCAATTCCTGGAGAGACCTGAGACATGTTGCTTGTAACACCTAAGCCCTGTTTTCATGTTTTCATGGAGATCATGAATGAAGCTTTCTGCCTGGTGTACAACCGCAGAGCCGGCAAAGTCGATAAATCCGAATTGTTGTAGCCATCCATTTCCCCAACACAAATACGCGCAGATCCTTGTGACAGCGCGATTCAGAGCGATCACTGTGCAGGTCTCTGGAGCAGCATCGCATCGACCCCAGGAACGAACTTTGCCAAACTTTGCAAATCTTTCATAACAAAAACTGCCATTCATCAGAGAATATTGCAGCAAAACAAACACTGATAGCTATATAGTTTTTTGTTTTTTTTATGTGTGTTCCATTGTGTTCCAGGCTCTTGCTGCAGAGTTTCGGGTAAAGAACACCTGTCATCACCGTCGAAAGGAACAGGTAAGGGAAGAAAGCAACTCGACCTGCCAAAAGCATCGTGGAAAAAGTCAACATTCAACACTTACAACACTTACCGACTTAGGGGTGTACGAGTGGTGTACGGTTGATATCAATACAATAAACAAGAAAACGAATAACATCGAAAAAAAATAATAAACATCAATAAACAAAGAACACGCACCGAACTGCAGAAACAATGACACTTCAGAGCAACGCACTGATCTGCACCTGCCAATGCCCCACTGTTGATGGTCGCAGCAGTTGTTGCATAGGAGAAGCAACAGAACCAGTGAGCCAAATCGACACCAGCATCTGCAAAGCCTGCGAAACCAATCAATGATTGAGGTCTGTGATGAATCTGTGATGAGTGTTTTAGAAAACATATTTTTTTATTGGTGGTCAATACGTCCTTCCTTAATTGATGGGGTGAAAATCAAAAAAGCATCCTTCTGTGTTGGACTCATGTGATGCAAAATGCACTTGTCTACTCGAAAAGCTTGCCAGGTCTCACTGTGTGATTCACAGCCTCCGATCTGATGAGTGTAGGCAATGTAGTAGCCAAAAAGAAAGAATGCAAGAACACCTTAGCAAAATATGACATCTACACACACTGCGCGATTCTAGTGGGGTCATCAATAAAGTCACAAATTGTGACAAATCACTGTCCCAACGCTCACTCTTAGCTGTTTGCTCTGCAGAAATCGAGAAGTTATGAGGGCAACAAATGGCAAGAGTTTTTCTTGAGCGAAAACATGAGAATCGCCTGCTGCTTCCATGTTGAAAACTTTTGAAAACATGTTGTCGCAAGAGATCAGGTTGAAATTTCCAACAGTTTGGTTAGCCGCACGTTGACCGAGGAATGGGGATAGAGATGGATCGCCAGTGTTCCGAATACTGAACATGGCAATACATGGCACCAATGCAAAGATCCAACATGTTCTTCATCATGATGTTCGCCGAGTTGTTCGGCTGCTGGTATGCAGACCTTGCCGGCTTGCAGGCTGACAGAAAGTCAAAACAGAGATCATCAGTGATCCTTTCCAAGTTCGAATGATGTTGAATGGTTTGGATGTCAGCCATGTCATCTGTCATCCGAGCCTCTGCACTTTGTGTCTGCTCCTAGATGCCCTGTTAGTTGACAAAAGAAAACGAAGATCTTTTGTTCGGAGCAGCTCAGTTTGCTGCTTGGCACTGACCAATGGCAGGATGGCACAGGTATCGCATTTCTTTTTTCTGCTAGGGCTGTTGATCATGGCCACTTTTTGGAAACAACGTAACAGGGATGAAAAAGAACTGTGACCTTGCTCAAAAACTTCAAGTTCTGTCTGGGCATACCTAATACTGGTGCATACTGGTGCCAAGAAAATATGGACAAACCGACCGAAGGCAAGAGTCTCAGTCAGTTTTATTCGTTGGCCTCAGTGCTTGTAGTACGAGTAGCGCTGGTAAAAACAAGTTCGAAAATTGGGGAAAAAGTGACTAGCGGAAAAACATGTGATATAATATAGACTCAATACTCATATGTCCTTTGGTCAAAACTTAGGAACGTACGAGTAAGTATGAGGCCACCACGGCCCACGGCCGCAAGCTTTTTCGCCGCGCCATTTGTCAAACGCACGCATTGGCCATGTTGTCGATTTTGCCTTTGGCATTCGTTGAATCAAGTTCAGCCATGCGTGTTTCACCGCTTTGCGCCCGATGTTGCGAAGGCAACATCAAGGGATGAACTTTCGTGGCACATGAGTCCACGCATAGAATCAGAATCCTATTGAATCATATTCAATATTACCGTAAATCATGAACTATCATGAACTAATAAATTCATTCACTTGCGGAAAGATCAAAATGGAGCGTTGCGCAGCCATCCCAACTCTTAGCTTGGCAGTTTTGACAGCTCTGAGCACTGGAGCTTCTGCAGACTTGCCGTCTGGAGATCTAAAAGATCCCCCGCAGCATTCTTCCCTTTGCGGAAAAAACTCATGTTGGGAACGGCGTGCCATTGAGCGTCACTGGACGGACTGCAGGGACTGGAGGGACTGCAGGGACTGGAAGGACTGGAGGGACCGGACCGAAGCTCATAGCCCATCTGGCGCATCATGGCCATGCGGAAGTCCAAGATCATACTATTGAGCATCTCAGCACCCCCAAAGTCGCTCACTAACAGCTTGCGAATCCGCGTTTCATCTTCTGGAACGGAGCACCTGGCATTTTCTGTCAGAACTCTAAGGCTCTCCTTGGTCTTCTTTGTTTGTGCCACAATATAGTGGTATGAGCATGCGGCTTTTATGGGAACTCCGTCGAGAGAGGCTTTGCCGATCTCAAAGACGCACCAAAGACGTTCGTACACCTCTGAAGTTGATGTGTGTATCACCACCATACATCGTCCATCGCAACCGGACTGGCTCATCTGATGAATAGTTGATAAGACCTGGCCAAACGGATCCAAGGCCAGCTGTTCTTCGATTGCGAAGCAGTCACCTGGTTGGTACATCGAAAAAACACAAAACCAGCAAGCAGTGTCGTATGAAATGTCATAGCGCACAAAATGCAGCATCAGCGCTTCAGCGCACTCTTGGATATCCTCTGCCCAGGCATGTGAAATCATTAGGTCTGCTGATAGTGGCTGATTGTTCAGGAGCAGGGCTACGCTGTTGCCCGTGCCAGCAGTCCACGGTTTAACAAAAAAATCACAAATGTCGTACATGTTCACTTTGCGCTGGTTGTTCCCTTTGGTCCCGTTGGTCCCCTTCTTCGCTTTGTACCCCTTCTCATTCTTCTCATTTTTCTCGTTCTTCTCGGTCTCTGTTTGCAAAACCTGATAGACACTTGTGGCCTTGCAGGCAGCAAGGAAGCCATGGAACTGAGTCGCTGACATCGCCCACAGCTCAGGCGGCACGTGTCGATTTCCGGGTCCCTCGAAGGGAAGCCATTCCGGTCGCTCCGCTGGGATCCCGTTCAGCGGCCCGTTCACTGAGCGGACGGGTGCACCACGTGAGGCATCTGTGCAGGAAATCGATCGCTGCTTCATTTCTATGCAGACAAGTCATCACAAGTCATCACAAGTCATACTTCACAAGAGATGTCAGAAGCACTGAAGTGGAGGCTTTGCCGACAAGGTAGATAGTGAGTTTCGAGTCCATGTCAATCCTGGACATCTGCGATTGGGCTTGTTCTGGGATGGCCTGCAGTAGATAAATTGCATGGAAAGCTTTCACATATATGCTGTAGTATCTACAATGTCCTTTGTTGGCGTTTGTGTATCAACTAGTGATCTGTATTAGTCATGTCTTGATCATTCATAGGAATAGAGTAATGGTTTGTTTAAGTTTGGTTGTGTTTGATATCACATAGAGTAATGATCCTATAGTGTTTGTGTCTATGTTTGAATATCCTCCCGATGACTTCTTCGAATCTTCACCCGTCTCAGCTCCGCTTGAGAGGTGAATGGCTTTGACGCGGCGTCCCAAGATTTCCGGTGAATTTCTACCGCAGATATCATTATGATTTTGGAATATTAAGGATAATTATGGTAGAATTGATGATAAAGGGATTTCTGATGATTTCTGGAACGGCTTGGAGCTCAATGGCTCGCGAGGGCCCCCAATGAAGACCTCGTCGGTCTTGTGTCAAACAGAAATTGCATGGTTCTGAAGGGTTTTCTGACAACTAACTACAGGGAAACATAGCAAAATTCAAGCGGAATGGTGATAGGCAGAAGAACCAAAATATGAGCCTCTGCGAAAGATGGAGACCAAAGTATTGAGCGGTCCGCGGCAAAACGTAGCACATCTAGTGCTGGCAAGTTGCTCGAGCATTGCAAAACCCGACTGCATCTGAATAATCCGCGCTGCCATGGTAACCTGGGGAAAGGGCAGTTTAGACCTTGCCATCGCATGTTGAATCTCACAAACTCAACAGACCACTCCATGCTCCATTAGACTATGTGCACGAAAACTGGGTCTAGCATAAACCTTATGATTATTGTTCCATCCCGTTCTATCTTTGTGGATTCAGAAGTTCCTTTTCCGCATCTGCACATCAAGCAGAACAACGGCTACCCGGTATCCACCATTTTGCCGCTCGCGGTTTCTGCACCAACAAATTGCCCAAAGTATCCCAAGACATTGTAAAGGTTCCTTTCTTTTGCATTTGAAGTAGCCTTTGATGTTTTCCCACTGTCCAAACACCCAAGTCCAGACGAGTTGCAACATACGTCACATCTGCGCGGTGATTGCCCCGAAAAGCTTCACACTCCGCACTAGCATCATATCTCATCTCCGCAACCCACCTGGCACACTGAAAAACCTGTGTGAAACTAAACAGTGGATGTGGACATTGACATGGCGTGAAACTATGCAGCACTTCGTTTCAGACATGTTCAGGTCCAGACTCTGGGGCCCGGGGCCCGCCGCCCGTTACCCATGGATTCGAGTATCAAGGTGCGCACCGTTCATCCGGAAGTAAACCAGTAAGGTTTAGCGCCGCCATGGCTTCGCCAGGGTGCGCTACAGCACTGAGTGTCTCCTACCTCAAGCAGAAACATGCAGAAACCGCCAGGGGTAACCAGCAGTGCTCGCAATGGCATTCTTGACGATGTTCTTGATGTTCTTGATGATGTTCTTGATGTGTCCACTGTTGAAACGACAGAAGGCCTTTGACCTGTCAGGACCCTATCATTTGTCTGTGGACCTTCTCTTGCCAGCCCGCGGAGAGTCTCCCTTTCAGCAAAAAGCACAAGGCAAAGCGGCAAAGGGCAGCTTTTCTTCCAAGCGCAGCTCAAAAGAGCAAGATATGGATGCGAAGCACTGCTGAACTGCAAGAATTGACAAGCATGGCATGCAATTGATATTGTACAATTGGTGTTTTCCATCAGTTCCAAAAGGTCTAAGGGACTTGTGTATATTGTTGTCGTGTGGCTGCAGGATCCAGAAATATCCGGAAATTCCCGCAGGTCCAGCAGCTTCATCTAAGTCTTGATGTATTTGCAATTTGCCCTCAAAGCGAACAGCTGCAAAGAAGAAAGCATTGCAGGACCAAATTGTTGTTACCCTGATTTGGGATTCCTATTATCTGATCTCATATTCATTCATGTATTCTGTATCTATTCATTCATACTCTGTAATATCTTTCATCTATCTGTTCCATATCTTCTCCATGTTTGTTCCGGAATGGTCTGGTAGCGGTGAGGACGCGACTGAATTTCGTCTCTCCTAGTTCTGTCTCTCGGCTAAGTCGTATCTCAGAGCTGGAACTCAGTGCTATCGAGTCCATGGCTATGTACCTGAAAAAGATCCAAAGTAAGACGAAGTCAGGAGCACTGACCTGAAGTTTGAGGAGCACTGCATAAATGCAGTATGTATATATATATGTATCTATATATGTATCTATATATGTGTGTGTCCTGCATTGTCCTGCTGTGTTGCGAAAAACAAGCCTTGTCTGGCAAGAAGCTTGAGCTCAAGATCACTCCGAGTAGACTTTTTCACCAAGTTTCACAAACATTGACCACATGAGAAACCCTGGGTGGTGACTAGTGACTGTCTCTTCCAGCCTACTCTAGGCCATCATGTGATGATGCTCTGCATAGTTAACCTGAAGCGCAAACAAGTTCTGGTTCAATTCCCATAGAAGCTGAAGCTGTTACATTCTGTGACGCAGCTGTTGTTCTGTGACCCTTGAAGCTGAAACATTGAGGCTCACAGTTTCGACCACAGCCCCGCCTTGTCCAGGAAATGGAAGAAGTTGGCCTTGCAGACAGCTCCAGAGGTTTCATGAGTTTATATGAGTTTACCAGAGCTAGAGCTTAGCATTTTGCGTTGACATTTTGGCAACTCAATCTATGGCAAAAAAATATCTCGCCGAGACTACAGGAATTTATACTGGGCAGCATAATGCTGCCCAGTATGTGGCAAAGTATTAGGAATGTTCATGACTGATTCATTACGTTGGTCAGCCGCTTGACAGCTTCACACTGATGCTTCACGTTGCTTCCCAGTCACAATAATCCACAACACGCCGCAGGCAAAGGCCAAAAAGCAGCTGCTTCGGTACATGAACCTGCGTCCAATTGCAGCCAATTGCATCCAATTGGCAAACCGCTGGAAATGAAATTCAACCCTTGGAATTATCGTCGGCTTCATTAGTTGAAAAGATTAAGAGGCGCCTTGGACTCACCGCGGTCGCCATAGTACTCCTGGTCAAGCTCGCCTCACAGAATCAGCTGGGAACTCCAAAGGTTAACAGTGGCACAAATGATTTCGAGATTAGAGATGACCGTCAGATGACTAGAGGGGAAAGCGTGGGAACGGAAACAGTACGAGAGAACAAACAAAAAGCAGAACGAAAAAAAATAGAAAAAGGCTTTGAGACCTGAGACATGAAAACAATGAGAACGGTGCAGAAGGAAAGACCCCCAAGCTCGGGATCAACATGATGTGAAGCATAAACACTTCATGAACATCCAATGCAAAAGCCCATGCTTTACATCTTTGACAGCTTGTTTCATCAATAAAGGTGCGGACCCACAGCGCAGCAACTGTGGCTGTGCCTTACACCAAATGTTCAAGCGAAACTGCAGCAACGATGGGTTTTGCAACATTGATATCATGTACTCATGTACATACATATTTATTTGTATGTGTATATATATATATCGATTTATTTATGGATTTATTTATCTATTTATTTGTTTATTTGTTTATTTGTTTATGTATTTATGTATTTATTTATTTATTCATGTATTTATTCATATATGTGTGTTTTGTATATATCATATATCATATACCTGTGTTAACCATGTTACATCATGTTACAATATGCCCAAGGCTTCGAACACAGGGTTCGCTGAACGTGATTCTGTGTACTCCGTGAGGGCTGAAAAGTAAGGCGCTGGCCTACGATTGAGACCAGGACACATACCACGATGAAAATCATGGTATCTGAGAAAGGGTCAGGGCCAGGCCGGCTTTCCAGTTTTTTTCTCTCTTCACTCATGAAAAACTGAAAAAGTTGTTGTTGCCATCAGGATTTGCTGTCTTCAAGTGTGTATAGTGTGTATGTTATAGAGTCAGAGAGAGACCATGAACATCTTTGAACTGGCAAAATCCATCTGACCCGATCTACGATCAAATCTAGGATAATTGTGATATGCATTGATTGCTGGAGGAAATTAGCTGCATTCCTTGCCTATGGCGCTCTTGCCATAAAGATATGTAATTTGCACTAAGCCCATTGGGCAGCACCTGAGCTGAATCAATCCATCTCTTGGTGAATGGATGTAGCTTGATGTAGCAGCTTGACTTTAAAAACTGAAGCAGCTCGAAGCAGCTTGAAGTGGTTTAAAGCAACTTGAAGTGACTAGAAGTCTTGGAAACATTTGAAAAGCAAGTGTTCACCTGAGAGCGCTCAGATTGGCACATGCCTTGCAGGAAGCCGACAGCAGCACCCTGCAGATCCCTGTCGGATTGAGCTGTGTGGCACCGTGTGGCACCTGATCTTTCAATGTCCTTCATCTAAAAAAGTAGGCAGCACATGGATTCACATGGTATCACTTCATCAAGCGTCTGACGTTCAGGTCCTGAAGACTTCGATTTGCTTCAAAAAGTTGACGGGAGCGAAAGGGAAGCTTTGTCAGAGATAAGAATTGTAGAAGGGAAGCTTTGCCTGTAACACATGAGTTGCTCCCTCGGTTCGGCCTACCGTGCATGTGATCATTTCCAATGAGAGGCGCTGTCTCCGCACTCTCTCCATGCATCTCCTGGAGATAGTTGTGAAAATCCAAGCACTGCGCATGGAACGCAACAAAATCTTATGAAACATCATGATACAGTGGACTATCGTGACATGAAATCGATATAGCACGCATATATAGCCTTATAACTTCTGGCACATTGATTCTCAATAGTATGAATACAATGACGTGCAAGGTCGAAGGATGCCAAAAGCATGTGTCCTCGTCGTGTGAGGGGCTCTTGTCCTCAGAGACTAGCAACTAGTAGAGCAAAAGACCCCAACTGCGAGACAATTGTGGAGACTCTGTGGATACTCTGTGGACTGGGGCTGCTTTGATCTGCTGTGGACTGGAGAGTTCGGGGTGAAGACAGTGTTTGTTGGAAAAGCAGCTCTCGACAGATTTCAATTGCCCAGCTGCCGAATAAGAGCCACAGAAGTTTGTTTTGTGATCCTGCCAAGGGGCGTTGCGGGACTCGCTGAGGGAAGTATGACAGCTCCAGTCAAATTCAAATTTGACTGAAATTAATGTCCACTTGTGGTCATATTGAAGGAACTGCTGCTTCAAAGCAATTGAATGCAATTGATGATGTGGAAAAACTATGTAAAAATGCTCAGCAAGAGCTTCACCTCTGGGATCTGTTTGGACATTTGACATCATTTGACTCACGTGATGCATTGTGACGCCTTATGCATATCATTTGACAAGACCTGGCAAGATCTGACACAACGACACACAACGACACACAACGACACAATGATTCAATCTGTTTCAATCTCTTCCATGCCCTGGGGCACGGTATGAAAATGCTCCGCGGGCGGAGTATGGCAACAGGGGCAGCTCTTGACTGTCTGTTCGCCATCTGCATCCAAGATGATGTACTTTTCCCTGAAGGCGAACAGAAAGCCACGGAACTCCTGACTTTCCAAATGTTGTTTACTTTTTGTTTACTTTTGTCACATTTTGGTCTGGAACTGATATTCACCCGGCAAGTTCAAAGGCAAGTGACTCTCGGCAGATGAAGTAGATTGCAACCAGGATCATGGAAGCACCAATTACATAGTCCTGCGGAATTTAAACCGCAGCCACTCTTTCAGTCAAGGCAACTCGGCAGCTCAACAACTCAGAACCAGGCACAGCAAAAAATGCAGCAAAATATGCACAAAATTCAAACTGTAATAACTGTAATATATGTCTTGCAACATCTTGCAACTTTCAATAACTTTCGCAGTGGCAGTCCCCACTGGACTCATAGCCCTCAAGATGGACTCCGGGAATGTTGCTCAGGGCGTAGATGACCGCAGCAATCTGCGCAACAGACCAGAACAACAGAAACCAATACCAAAATGTACAACAAAAACAGAAACCTCACCACCGATGTGCAAAAACAACATCTGCAGTGGTCAAAAGATGTCAAAAGAACATGGATTGGCACAGCTTCTCAACCGGCGTGACATGGAGCAACTTCTACGCGCTAAAATCCTTTTGGGGCTGGCTACCTACCACTCAAGTATAGTTGCACAAAATGAAGACATTGAATTCACATGCAAAAAAAAACAACAACTATTAACATCCAAGCTCTGAACCATCTGACTGACAATAGAGTGAACAGTTTGACATTGGTAAAGCAAAGACGAGCTAATGCAGTCAATGCCAAAACAAAAGAGCAAGCATTTCTCTGGGAAGGACACGCCTTCACATTATCTCACATTTTTGTTGATGCTCATGAGTTTTGTTGGAGATGAAGTTTACGAAGTTTACGAAGACAAAACTGCGAAGTTTGAGCAAAGTGCTCAAACAGTGCTCAGTTTTGTCAAACGGATCTTGTTTTGCTTTGCCGTCCCGCATCCCATCGCATCCCATCGCATCCCATCGCATCCCCGCCAGCACGACGCCAAGACAATGCCCAAGGCCCCAGGAGGCGCCAACTTTGGCAGCTGCCATCGGTGGCATCAACCTCACCGTGACCAGTCTCTTCACAACTTCTACATGTTGCGGATGTTGCAGATGTTTGCCATGTGGAAACTTACACAATTTACATATATTTACATAATATCTTGCCACCACTTGCAGTTTTTGTTTAGAAGTTGCTGTTGACTCGGACTAGTGAGAAGATTGCCTTTCTGCGATCACGTGTCGTAGCAGTGGAAACACTATCAGGAACATTTTGCTGGCGTTTCAGAAAGAAAAGTGGAATGCTAGAAACATAGAGAAACTCTTCCTTTCAGTAAAGCATGCAGCATGGAAGCCAAGCAACGCGCTAAAAGTCACAAGCGTTGCCAAGTGGTCAGGGCCCAATGCATGAAGACCACCACACACGAGACCCATGCTGCCGGCGTGCAAAAAATGCGAATGTTCCCTCGGTGGTCACAAGTCACAGTCACCGTATCCCCTCGCCTTCAAACTGCTCCTCCCAATGCATTGGATTCAGTGGATAGAAACAATTTTGGATCCAAGAGACAATTTGCACAACACGCACACACTGTCACAGATTGTGTAAACTGATCAGATCTGATCAGGCTCTTCAAAGAACTCTTCTATGCTTCTAACATCTTCTAACTCAAGTGTAACAGTCTGTTTAACTCCAGATGGCTCCAGTTTCCTTCTCTCCCGAGCCATATCCCTGTCTTTTCCCTATCTTTTCCCTGTCTTGCTGACAAGAAGTGACTTCTACATTTCAGACCTCTGGGACAACCCTTTCATTTTCCTGTATTTGAGAAATGCAACCTGACAAGAAATCATAAGAAAGCTAGATACGATTTGACAAGAACTTCAAAGGCGTCTCTCCCTTTGAAGGTTGGAAGCAAGCGGCGAAGTGAACATTGTCTTGGACTAAAACCTCAAAGGGGAAGCTCTGATGCTCGACCATCCATGTCGAGAGTGCACCGCTGCTGAGAAATTCTGCCAATCATTTATTTGGGTTGCAGTCGCCAAAATCCCTTGAGACTGAGCAACTCAATATGATTGATGAAATTTGATGAAATTGATTGAATTTGATGATGTTTGCTGCACTGTTTGCTCATCTTTGATGATGTGCATTGATGTGACAGTGTGCAGCATGTGCATTTCCATGATGGGACGAAAAGCCAAGCTGGGCGCTGCACAAAGCTCCGAGAGCACGACCTCAGCAACAACTCGCAAACCCTGAAACGAATTCAAACGATTTAACGAATTCAAACGAGTTCAACAAACGAATTCAAACGACAGAAAACACAATGACAAACGGTTGTCACAAACGATATGACACGCCACGCCTAGATGTTTCACCTACATAGATCTGGACGAGGAGACAAAGTTGACTAGTTATGAGTATTCGCAGTCCAATTCCAACCACTGGGATGATGCTGAGTCAATGGCAAGCCGACTAAGCCGACTCAACACAACACAGTTATCTGATATAGAGATAAGGCGTGGCTGGCCTCGCACATTTGAGCCAAGGCTGCCAGCAATCCATGGATTGAAGCAAAAACACAGAAAAAGGGATGCAAAAACACGGAAAAAAAGGGATGACAAAAAAACGAAAGAAAGGATCCAAAAAGGAACATGCTGCACATGGAATCGGAGCTGGAAGCTGTTCCAAAGCCTGCGAGACAACTTTTCTCCAAGAGTCCCCAGACACTCTGGTGACCGGCATCAGACCATGTCGGTCGGTGAAACCAAATCATTGCCTTCCAAGCAAATTGAGAATACTGTAGACTCTGTAGACTCTGTAGTTTTCAAGCGCTTCCAGAAGATGCTGTTTGTAAAGCCGTTTTCTGAGTCTTGGACTTCCATGACAACTAAACATGACGACATCATGACGACTTGCGCTGTGGAAGCCCTGTGCGGTAGCTCTACGGCGTGTACGGTATCTGTGGGTTTTTGCCCAAGCCCATAAGCTCTGCACGAAGGGAATCAAGCCCCAAACTGTGATGAAACATCAACAAAAAATACAAAAAGCACTCCCAAACAGATCCCAAACACTCTTTTCGCTCACAAAGCTCTTGCCGTAATCACAAAGCCAAAAAAGTAGTTGGCTGGGGGAATTGGGAATGCGAAGAGCCAGTTCCAAACTTCACCGTCCAAGCTCAATCCAGGGGTTTTAGTCTTGCACACCACGGTACAGATTTCAAAAATGCAACAAAAGGCTGCCTGTTGGGGAAGCCATACAGAGCACATCGACATTCAAAACTTTCAAGCTGGAAAAAACGGGCAATTGACCCAAGCTAGACACCTTGTTCTATCTTGTTCGCATTCTGAATGTCTTGTGGTGGGTAAGGTGTTTGAATGTCTCCTGGGAGGAGGATTAGAGAGATTTTAAATCAAATATATTATACATTATATATTGCGTACATCAGTATGGAAAACCGATGGGTGCCACACAATTTTCTTGGTTCTATCTGTTTGACTCAGTCTTGTAGAAGTTTGACAATGTGTGACCCTTGGTGCAGAACTTGCAGGCTGTGACTCATGGCAGCCGAGCCTAGTAGCTCGCAAAAGATGAGATCAGATTAAATGTGATGAGCACAGAAGCTGAAACTGCAAAAGTCAAATTGCGCTTTGCTCAACGTTCAGCACATTGATGCGAAACATCTTCATTTCGAAGCAACAAGTAGCCAAATTTGAGTACATTGTAGTCTGGTCATTACAACCGAAGCATCCGAAAAAAATCGCTCTCGCAGCTCCAGCTTTCGTGCTGCCCAGCTGTGAACCCCTTCTCACAGCAGGCAGCACCTGCCCCGACCTGCAGTTCTCGAGAGGATCCAAACCACCAGATGAATTCCGTTAGAATTGAAAATTGAATTGGATAGAATTGATATCCTTGGACATTAACCTCTGGGATTTCAGTCAACATCTCAAAGTGTCTGCAGATTCAAATTTGTCTCCGCCCCTCTGTTTGGGCACTAGTACGAACCGAGCACCGGAGTGTCCGTCTGGAAGCTGCATTTGAACAAATCTTCAGATGCGTCTGAAAAAGTTGGAAAATCTTGTGAGTCATTGTGAGTCATTGTCTGTATTGTCTCATATGTTTCCCCCGATCACCTGCTCCAGAAGTTACATCCGGCGGGTGGTGGTCTAGCGGCCACATGTCAAACTGGGATGGCTATTGAAGCGACTCGTGACCCAGTTTGAGCGACCAGTTTGGCTACTGGTCGGACTTATTTCGCACATGGAAGAACAACTAATTTCTGCGAGAGTCTCATTGTCTTTCTGTGCTGATGGAATCAGCAAGATGGATATGGAGGATGAAACTGGAAACAGTTCCAAACGTGGATAAAGACAGAAACCAATGCACAAAACATGGCTGAACATGGAACCAAATAGGTGGCATGGATGAAGATGCAAGCAAACAGAAAACATCGAGGAACAAACCAATTTCAACAGACCTGTTCCTTGTCATCGAAGTGGTTGTTTCATGTTGTCACGTTCTGGCAACAACCTGTCTTGGAAAAGTTTGAGCCTTTCTCATCCTTTCTCTCTCTGACTCTGCTTCACAATATTTCGCGATAGACCAATGTGGTCTCAAATTTGCAACACTCTCACTTCACCATTTTTTGCCCTGCGCCTCAGACATTGAGAAAACACGCCAACCAATCGAGGCGACTGAAGTGCAAACGCCATCTGCGTCTCTAATCCATGTCATGGCTCTAAACTGAACCGCTTGACACCTGACATCTATCAAGACCTCACACCAAGCAAACGCATCCTCCGTCTGGCAAACTGTGTGATCTGACCGCAAAGCATTTCCGGCCACGAAGCACCGTCATTTGCTAAGATGCCAACACATGGGTTGCCTTGCCACTGGTTCCCTGAATTGTTGCCAGGAAATTGGAAAATGTTATTTTAAAAAAATGAGACTGAGACAAGGGAATTTTAGTCCAATTTGGAGAGTCATTTGAATTGATTTTGAATTGATTGTGTGATATTGATTGTGTGATATTGTGCAAAACTCCGTCGCGGCCTTTTGGGCCTTGGCCTCTGCACCTCCTCGCAGCCTACAAGGAACAGCTTTCCGTAATCTAATACAAAATGCGGACAAAAACCGTAGGAAGGTGGGAAAAAAATTGAAAGTGGAGAGAAGAAAGCACAGCAGAGGTACTGTCACTCTCACTCACTCTTTCAATATCTGAGATGAGGACTGTCTAAGAAGCTCTTGGCCGCTTGAAGCTAGAGCCTCACAAGCACTACACCGCATTGAACACTTGGAACATCTTGGACATTTCTTCAAAACAATTCAAAACAAAAAATGAGAACAGCCATGACTTTCATCTTGACTCATGGATCGGCGCTACATCAGTGGCCCGCGCCTGCCGATGAGAATCTTTTTCTTCGTCACTAGCAGTACTTGGCGTGATGTGGCCTGCAAGGCACAGGAAAGTTGCACACCATTCCTCGGAATGCCAAGTATTTCTGAAGCATACATCTGTCATGTGCTGAACAATCCAAATTCGGCAAGTCCGTGCAGGCCTTCGGCTGGCCTGTGCAGCAGGGTCTCAACATGTCTCAACATGTCTGAACTCTGAAAAACAACGGTGCAACATGGCATGGCACGACATGGGACGACATGGCACAAGCTGCAAGTCCCAGCTCGGCGACGCCTAGTCGACTCCTGTCGCAAGTCAACCGAACTCACTGGGCACACCTCCTAGCTGCGTACTCTAAGAATCGCCACCCTGGTACCATATAATTATTGGCCATGTAGTATCATGCAGTGCTTTATTCTCCACGGATTGCCTGCGTTTAGAACTTTAACTTGAACTGTTTTCTTGGCTCCCTATGTGGCCAGGTTTTTGCAAAGCCCCCAAGAAAAAAACTCCAGCGGCAGTATCGGTCAGCAACGCTTGTGCGTGTGCGCCGATCTTTCATTGCCCCACAACTAGGCGATAACTGGGCGACAACTGGTTTCTGGTTCACATCGACTTCCCATGTCCTCCTTTGCGCCTCCTTTGAGGAGCTGCAACCTCGGACAGCGCCGTCCATGCCTAACCTCAACCTACCTCAACGACTCTCACCGACTCTCACCTGCACCGTGATGATCTCAGCCATCTGAGGTGTGGGCAGCATGGCTCCCGCATTCTCCTCACGCCAATCTTGGGACACCTATGGACACCTACGACCTTCACCTACCATCACCGACCATACCTGAAGGACCTACCCGAAGGACCTATCCTACCTATTTGACCTGAAAAAACGCTGGGAGACTCTCCTCAGGAGTCTCACTTTGCTCACAACCAGTCGACCTAAGTCGGACGCGCTGGAAGAGTGCGCGCCCGCTCACAACATCTCAAACCTTCTGAAACCATCTCCATTTCTGGCAAAGATACGCAAAACAACTACGTTCAAAGGATCTCATGCAGTCAAGCTTCGGCCGATCTGACGCCGTCGTCGGGCTCTGGCAATCTGTGTTCACTACTTCGCCTCACGATGCTCACTCGCAACTTCGATCAAATGTAGAGGATTGGATTGTAGAAGTCCAATGAAGTCTGATGAAGTGAGTTGCCGTGGGTGGATGATTGAACCTATATTGAACCTGTTTGGTTTCCATTTGCTCCGCACATCATGTGTCAGGCGCTCTGAGCTTCAGCACTGAGCTTCAAAATCATGGGCGACAACGTCGCATATGGTCCGGCAGTTCCGTAGTCCGACGGTGTGGCTCCGAAATTCAGGTGTTGGACCTTGAGATGGCCGAAATATGCCGAAATCGTCAAATCGGCAAAGCCTTGCAAAATGGACAGAGAAAGCTCAGAAAGCTCTAAGTGAGACCACTTCCATTGGATCCTGGTGCTACGGCCCTTGCAGGAGAAGGAGTGACTCCATCACTGTTGTGCTCTCCCTTGGATCAACATGTCTCTGCATTGTCTCTGCACATGCTGCAAGTATTGCGCAGGAAGTGGACTCAGTGGACAGGTCAGCATCGATACTAGCCCTGGTTACAGTGCATTCAGATCCAAATGTTGTAGTTCTATGTGTTTACATTCAATTGATTTCAATTGTACTCAATGGTATGCGATTGTATTCAGTTGTCTATTATTTGCACCCTCCACATAAGGCCATGGCAGGTTCCTTCTTCGGAGTGCACGGCACCTGCAACTTCCACTAGAAGCACACGGCAAGCGGATCCAACTAGACACCTCATGTCTCCAAGACATCTTGGTCTTGACAAAATCACTACCGCATTGTCCAACGTTGGCCTCTTCCTTTGGAGCTGCTGGTGCCTCAGCCATTCCATATTGATGCTGCGTTGGATTCTGGATCCACATTGCTTTACTCCGATTCATTCCAGGGGCCTACCACTGAGGTTCAGGCTGCCTCATTGGCACAGGGACCTTGCTGTAAAACTTGGCACAGGGACCCTCTGACCATCTGTGGAAAGTCTGAAACTTCACAGATGTGTTTGCCAATCTGTGTGTCTGCGTGTAGCTTTGAAAGAAGATGGAAGAAGCAGTGTCCCCACAGTGAAAAAGTCTCCCTTTTGATGCAATCGATTCTGTTCTTTTGGAGAAGCAAACCGTGACATGACTTGAGTTGCTGACCAGTCGGATACCATGGCATCTGCCATCCCTCGAGAAAGTTTTGGCGGACATGACCGTGACATGACTCCAGTCGTCAAGCATAAAAGGCCGCAGCCACAAGATGAGGACAGAAAGTCTTGCTTTGTCTGACTTTGTCTTTGCGATTCTCAAGACACGGATCCAAAATGATCTCTACATGATCTCTACATGATCTCTACATTGACATGTAGAATTTCGCAAGGTAACCAATTTGTCCCATTCGAGAAATCCACAGCTTGTCTCTTGAGGCTTTGGCTGGAGGTGGCCTCGGATGAAACACAGAGTTTGCTATCCGTTTCTATCCGTTTCTATCCGTTTCTATCCGTTTCTATCCGTTTCTATCCGTTTCTATCCGTTTCTATCCGTTTCTATCCGTTTCTATCCGTAAGATAGGCAAAGATAGGCAAAGATAGGCAAAGATAGGCAAAGAATCCGTTTCTATCCGTTTCTATCCGTTTCTATCCGTTTCTATCCGTTTCTGTCCGTTTCTATCCGTTTCTATCCGTTTCTATCCGTTTCTATCCGTTTCTTTCATCCGTAACACTGTTCTGCCAAAAAGAAACCAGATCCAGATATTAACTCCAGTATGCTCCACTATGTTCCACTGCATCCAGAAAGACATGATACTTCCATAAATGTTGCTACTTTGTGCTGCGAGTAGAGGTCAAATAATGCCACCGAGTCCGAGTGAGCTGACTTTGGAAAGCAAAGTTCGTGCATGTGTGTTTTTCGCAAGACTCCGTGGGCTTTGTCTTGCAGCACGTGTTGCCCTGTTTCTGCAACTTTGCCATGACATCAGCAATGTTCTTTGATTCCGTGTACGACAGTGCAGACCAAGAACCCCCAAGCATAGGGCGCCATGGGAACCTGCGATCGCAACACTTCAGCAAGGTTTGGTTTCACAATGTTTCACAACGTGTTTCACATGTCTCACAGCGAATCATCGCAACACGTCCGAGTCATTCCCTTCGTCATTCTTCGTGCACTGCGCCTCCATCGGTGCCATAGTTTGGAGACTTTGACAGTAAAAGAGAGCCGCTGTGGTCGCAGCGGCAGCGAAGGCGCTGATGGCCTGCCGAGCACATGCAGTGGTCCACAAGAATTTGGAGTCATGAAATTGTCAGGGACCGTAGCAACTATTAGGAACTATTAGGAACTACAGTAGAGATATGTATATATAATATATATAGATTGTGGAATTGCGATTTGAACAAAGATCCACTGCTTCAGTTTCGGGTCAAAGTTTTTCTGGTCGGAGAGACCACCAGGCTGACGCTGGGCACAAATCATTCCCTCTGCGCAGACGGACATGGCCTCTGGATTCTTGAAAGCATCCTGCGTCGCGCTCCAAAGGGCTCGGCAACACTTGACAGATCTTGACAGCATAATCATCAGCAAAACCCCCAGAATTCCTCCCTCTCAGATCCTTTCTATGTGCATCTTTTCCTGCCAGCCACACTGATCCCCAAGGGCCCCCAATGAGGTCCTGCCCCGTCCCAGACCTGAGAGGCAAAAAATGTCGTGTCTGGTGTACTCACACTGCAGCTGAAAGAGCAGAGAATATACGATGTATATGAATGTATCTGATAGATTCTGATAGCACACTAAGAAATATGTAAGAATTGTTGGAAACAAATGTCAAAGGATATCAAAATGACAACAAAGTTCGGAAGACCGCCATCGATGTCCCGTTTCTGTAAGGCGCAGACTCTGCAGTCTGCTGGATCTGCTGCTGCACATGCTGCTGTACCGCATACATCACCTGCAAACAATCAAGGTGAATCACCCATGTATAGGGATCAGTGAATGCATCTGTGTAGCTCTCAAGCTACTTGAGAAACCACCTTCTCATATCTTCAGTTACAAGTCGATCCAAAGCTCTTCAAAAGACTGGGAACTGTGCAATGAGGCACTGTGCACGTTGGGCCCCAACAAACTGAAAGATGACAAACTTAAAAATTGGACTGATGTGCTTACAACTTCAAACTGAATGCCGCATGCACTTCTGGGCTTTGAGTACTCTCAAAGGTGTTGAGAACCCTGGTGCCAGGGTGAGCCCTGACGTGCTGACGCCTTACTGTCGCAAACGTTTTCCCTTTACTCTTTGACAAGTTGGCCTCCAATCATTCACTCTTGGGCCCAGCCCGAATAAACAATTCCCAAAGAGGATTTTTCAGATTTCGAGTGCACCCGAAGACATAAATTCTGCAGAAGGCAACCTAGCATGGCATGACGCCTGCTGCTGAATCTGCTGCATCTGCATCTGCTGCATCTGCATCCTTGGCACTTGCAATCAGACAATCAAACATAATTAGAAAATCAACAAATGAGCGAATTGTAATATAATCTCAGAAGCGAAGGAAAATGCTAAAAATAAGCACGGAAGAAACGAAATCAATCACAACAGTTCACAGCCACGTGAAGGCGAAGCAGAAGGGGTTAGTGGTGGAGATCTGTTGTGACAAAACCAACTGCCAAAACAGCACCATGAAACTGTTGAAACCATAGCCAAGCAACTGTAGAAAACCAGGGGACTGGAATTGCCTTGGTCTTTGGACTTTGCTGAATTCAGCAAAATCTTTCCGTGCCAAAGTGTAGATTGCAAAGCAGGTCTTACTGTCCAAAAATTGCCGGTGTCTGTCCGTGTCGATGCCAGCTCCTGGAGCAGTTTTCTGATCCCTAGATAGCCTAGACTTGCTGCTTGAAGCAAGGAGTGCTCCGGAGTGCTCCGGTCTCAAACCTTGATCTCGCTTGATCTCGATGTTTGAAGCTTTCAAAAGCTCTGAGATCTGGACGCTGTCTGAGTTGTGTCCTGGGCCAATTGGTCTCGAGCCGGTCGCTGGTAGAGCAGGACCAAAAATCAGAAGGCCAAACATGCCAAAAGGAGAACGTTTGGAAACTAACCGTCGAACGTTTGGTCTGGTTACTGATGTTACCGTGTGAAACAAGACGGTTGACGACACAAGATGGGGCTCCTCATTTGCAACACCATTCTGGCACAAGCCGAGCGCCTCCTGGGTTTCCCATGCTGCCAGATCTAATGGCAGATCAGCCCACCCAACGTATCACAGTTGGCTAATGTAGCAAAGTATATCATAGTTCATTGTTGTATATTGTAACATGATGTAACATGTATCGAGATACTGCAATATATTCCAATAATTTCCAATCATTACAATTGATTACTAAGAATTGCAACACTTCGTCAGGCTGCAAAGTCCACCGTGTTCAGTGCATTTCGCGTGTTTTGGCTGAGAAGCAAAGACTGGATCCGCGGACGGCTCCATCACCTGGGAGACATTGACACCGACTATTCGCCGTTGACAAGACATGACAGGACAGAACAAACAGGGAGGAAATTGAAGAAAGAGGGAAGGTTTGACGAACTCTGTCTGGAAATCACAAAATATGCAGGATCGGATCAAGAATCAGGATCAAGAAGCATCAAACCGAGGCAAGGAAGAACTCTGACTCCACAGCTTTAGACAAAGACAAGACATGGGAAACATTGCTTTAACTCCATCAGTCTGTGCCCGTCAAGCATTGCTGCCTGTGCTGGGTCAATGGCAGAATGATTTATCCAAGGCCCGCGATCCCCGTTGAAGAACGGGCAGCGTCACTGGCACACTTGAATCACTTGAGCTTAAACACTGCAGGAGCAATGAAGATTCTGCATGAGCAAAAAGGAGCAAAAATGTCTGAAGAATGGGTCTGCCACTGCGGCCCATGATGCAGGGTGAAGTGCACTTGTTCAATTGCACATCACTTGGACTTCAAGACTTCACGCCCATTTCTACCAAAAAAACTCGGGTGCTATTGCTAAAGAGCAATCTGGTATCCAGATGTGCTCCAAACGTGCAACTGAGCAAAGGTGCAGAATAGTGCAAATGATTTGTGCAAATATGTTCAAAGCTTTCTGGCTGCTTTTGCATGAAGTCCTAATGATTTAATGATCCTGATTCAGTTCTGCCATGACCAGTGGTGTCGCGAATTTCATGCTGCACCTTTTGCGAATTTCTCCCCCCCCGCTTTTGCGGAGGGCACTAGTCCCCCCCCGCTTTTGCGGAGGGCACTAGTCTGGTGTTTGCGATTGTTTGCCAATTGGCAAGAGCGGTCGAATATACTTGGCAGACATAAACAATGCAATGACCTGATGAAACACCCTGAAGCCACGAGCAAACAAGATTCTCAGACATTCACCAGAACAAGCTGCATGTGATTTCTCAACAAAGAAAACATCTGTAGTTAAGTGTCTTCTGTAAGATGTTTGAAGTTTTACACATTTCACATGACTTTACATTCATGATTTTAAATGCACAATATATCACAATAGGTCAATGCATCACGATATCGTGTCGTCGTGTTCTCTCCGGCCACCTCTTCTGCGAGCCATCGCCATCTGCCGGTCACGGCCGGTCACGTCTCAGATGGACAGCGCCTTGGTTTGCACCTGACACCGCTGACACGTGGCATCTGCCATGCATGACATGTGCACCCATCACTCAACTTTCACACGGCTCAAAGGGCCCCTGCGGCAGCGGTCATGAAAGGTCGCACGAAAGGTTGGCATGTGTGGTGGTTCCATGGAGTCCAAATATCTTCACTCCGGTCACCATTTGATTCTGTACTGGCCACACAGCGCTTACCTGTGATACCTACCCTGGCATGCAGTCTTTGCATTTTCTAAATTTGGATCTGTTCACCGGCAAATGTCCGCAGCTATCACAATCCATTTCTCCTCCGGCGCTTTCGCCTCATGGAGATCTTTCTGCAATGCCCGGTATGCTCTCACATAGTTCTCGTTCTCGCGGATCAGCTTCTGGTTGGCGGCTTCCAGGTCTGATGCAGACATTTTCAGACCTTCCTTGATCATCTTTTCATTCTCACGCACGGCCTCCAGAAGATCCAGCTCCGGTGGAGTTGCAGGCGATTGACCTGCTCTGTGCATCACCTGCTTGAATTTTTCCTTGTAGTCGTCTCGAGCTTCTTCCGTCTCGGTCAACTCTTTCTTGATATCCGCCAGGCGCATCTTCAAGTCCTTCACATCATTTCTCGCCTTGTCCCTCTCTCGAAGACATTGGCGAAGTTGCGCTTCTGAATGTTTTCCCTGCGACACAGCCTCATTGTAGAGCTTTGCCATCTCATCGTACATCTGTTGGGTCTCCTCTTTGTCGCTTTCGGCATTGTCCAGGCTTGTGCGCAGCTCATCCAGTCGAGCTGAGAGCTGTTCTCCTTTCTCCATAGCCTGCTCTTTGTGGCCCAGCAGAATGTTTGCATAGTCCTCTTGTCCCTGCAGCTTCTCGGTGAGAACTGATAGATCATGATGTGCCTGGTCGATCTCCTTCGTCTTCTCTTTCAACAGCATGTCGGTTCTGTTGACATAGTCCAGGTGGAGTGCTCTGGTGCGTTCATAGAATGCACGAGCTGTTTCCACTGTCCACTGCTGTTTCGTCATTTCTTCGATCTCTTCCAAAATTTCTGCATCATCGGCCGGCCTCTTCTTGCCAGGCATTCTCTGGTTGTCCTCATTCTCAGCGGGGCCTGTCGCCTTATTCTGCAGCATCTTGAAAAACTTTGTCACCGCCTTCTCAACAAAAATGGCCAAGACCACAGTCATGAAGACCATGACATAGATGACCCAATTGCCGTCCTGGTCATCTGCTCCGGCAGCATTTCCTTGTCCTTGTGCAGCAACTGGAGTTGCCATTGAAGCCAACGTAGATGCCACTGCCACCTTCTTCGATGCTGTCCCTGTGAAGATTCCAAAGAGAATGGATGCAGTGGTCAGCAGCACATGGTTCCTGGTCTTCTCAGACTTTTCCACGATCTCTTCGTCGGTCATCAGCAAGTCCGACTCCTCATCCAATGCCACTGAAGGCAGCACCCGAGACTTCACCGGGTGATTTTCGGCATTTTCGAAGAAGACCTTGCCGGTCGTGAGGAAACGCAGCAGCTGCAACGAAACCATGGGCTTTGTCAGGCTGTCGGCCAGCATGGACGTCGTGGGAACTAAGGTCATGAGCCTCATACGGCCGCTAATGCGATTCTCTCTGATGCATGATTTCGGATAGCCTTGTTGAAACCAATGTTGTAGATTCTATCCCGTTCACCATGGCCAACGTCTCGGAGTGAGACGTGCTGTACGACACTCTTTTTGCTTTTGCGCCATGCGAGTGCAAAATGTGCATCACCCCTCCGTGTCGATTGACGGATTAGTCATCACAAATCTCCTCCAGGTCAATGGTGTGGTTCCGGAAGCGATCATCAGCCAGCAGCACCAGGATACCCTCTTGGGCGTAGTGGCGTCCTTTGGAGGCACTGGACGCATCATGAATGCAAACAATCCTCTGGTCGTTGCTCTCAAAGAAGCGATAGTGCAACCCAATGTCTGAGTACTGTTTGACCTTGTCAATCGCTCCATTCGCCAGCTTGATGTCCTTCACCTCTGCAATGGTCACTCTCGATTGCAGTAAGGAAACATCTGCGACCACATCCAATCTGGTTGCGGTAATCCACAACAAAGCTCCAAGCACTGATCGGAAGTCTGTCACCTCCTCGGCAGTCAGCTTTGCGTTGTCAGCACGACCTGGAACTTTGGCATGTTGTAGCTTCTCTGCAAACTCCTTCTGGGTAATGCTGAAACCATCATTTGTCTCGGCATACCAGCATCCACAATGTTGGAAAGGTAGCTTCTGCCTCGCCCCTTTCTGGTACTTCTGAACGAATTTCTTGTAGCGCGCATCCAACCAAGATTCATCTGCCATGATTGCCAAATCATCAACATGTGTCGTGATCATTGATTCGAGGTTGTCCATGGTGTCGACCTCATTGTGGCTCGGATGCTTGAAGAAGAAACAGTTCTCGTCCAGCTTGGATCGATGAGCACCAAGTTCTTCCTCCACAAAGGAATGCAATGATAATTGCCATGCCAGTGGTGCATCGTTGAGGCCATAGATGGGCTTCAGGCATAGCAAGCCATACTCATGCAATGATGATGGAGGAATCTGGAACTGTGATGACAAAGAGGCCAGTCGCCAGACGTTCATTGGTGGATAGACTACCACTTGTCGAGTTGGAGCGGAAACTCCCATCTTCTGCAAGGCTTTCTGGATGGCCTTGAAATCAAAACCTTTGAGAAAAGCACCAGCAATGTCCCAGCTTTCGATCTTCTTCTTGAGGCTCTTCTTTCTGGCAGCTGTTGAAACCAGGATTCTCTGGGACAGGCGAGTTGCCGTAGTGCTCCTCGTCGTCAGCAGTGATTTCTGTTGATCCAGGCAGCCACGCGCACACAAGCGCGACTTCATCTTCAAAGTTCTGTCTGGCAACCTTTTCCACTTCCATACCCAGCGAGCATCGATCTGCACCATCTCATCGGTCATCTGCATTCGATGGATAGGTTTGAAGGCCTTTTCATCCACGAACTGCTTGACTTCGTTTCGGTCAGCTTCTTCGATTTGAGGCCAAAGAGCTGGGTCGATGTCGTTGTCCTCATTGTTGTTTTTCTCCTGATCCACCTTGTAGATCTTGGCTGTTCTCAAACATGCCACAGCTTCATGCTGAGTTTTGTAGGCAATGTTGAAGAGATAGCCGAACTTCTTCTTCTCATTCTCGGTGTAGTAGTGAAGAAAGTTCCTGGTGGCATCAGTCATGATGTCGGAGCCCCATCGCCAGTCATTCTGAAAATCCATCAGGACCATCTGCTTGTTGGTTGACTGCTGGTAGTAGTTCTTGATGAACTCCAGGTCCTTCTGAACAAATTCCATCTTCTGGCGTTTTCGTTCTGGGGCCAACACCACAGTGCGGGATTCTGGAGTGTCACGCTTCTTGGAAACGTTCTCCTCTTCCATCTCTGCTGTGCCAGTTGAAGGTGCCTGCATTGGAGTTGAAGTGCTGGTAGTAGCGGTTGGTCTCCTCGGCAGGTTACCTTCCTCTTCAGCAGTCTGCTGGTTGTAGTAGTAAAGGTAGAGCAGACAAACATCTTCTCGAGGATGCATGGTGATTTTCTTCAGCTTCAAGTGGTGATCAGATTTGTGTTCTTGAACTGCATAGCTTCGGCCACCGTTGATCCATGTGATCAGAATGCCAGTGGTGTTGTTGGGCGGCTTCAGGTTCCTCAGAGCTTTTCCAAACAAACATCCATGCAAAGTCCGCCTTGTCATCGCCTCGGACAACACGGTGGCTTTCTGAAGGATTCGGTTGGACTCTTCCTTGTTCTTTGGCAGCTGGACCCATTTGTCCTTCTTGTCCTTGACCCAACCATAGAGGTAGATCTTGTAGTCAGTCACAGACTCCACATACCGCATCAAACGATTCAGCGTGTCATCCACCTCAGGTTGTGGCACTGAAACATGGTAGATGCCCCTGAACGGTCTGATGTGGCGGAGTGCAACCAAGTACGGCTTGCCCTGATACTGAATCACAGCAACACCCTCATCGGCATCCAAACGAAGCAACAAAGCCGGTCCTCGCCAGCCCAAGTCATCCTTGACCTCCCTGTAGAACTCCACTTCTGATGTCCCGGCCGGCTGTCAAGGTTCCAAGGTCAAGCTGGTGAGGTCTTGTCCGACTTGCTCGTGCAACTCGATCCTCTATCACTGCTTGTTGTGCTTGAGCAAGTGCAGTCTGGCGGATGCGAAGGGCTCTCTCAAAGACAGAAATGTCAGTCTGACCAGCACCTTCGTAGCTGAGAATGCCGGTGCTGTCAGGGCTATAGAAGCCTCGTGGCAGGACTCCAAATACTGCCATAGCCGGCGTCACTCCTCCAAAATTGAGCGTCTGGTTGTCCCATTGCACTTTCACGACCCAATTCTTCGGGCTGAGGATTGAAGCCCTGTCTTTGGAGTTCGGCCCTGAGTTTCAGCATCGTCAGTTTCATGAGCTGCACATGTCGTTCTACGATGCCTGTTCCTGTGTGTTGCTCTGATCCTGGTCCGGCAGTCGTTCCTCTTGGTGCCCTCTGCATATTCAATCGTTCGAACTCACTGCCAGACTCATGGGACATGAG
The DNA here is from genome assembly GCA_003297045.1 of Symbiodinium sp. clade C Y103. NCBI lineage: Eukaryota > Dinophyceae > Suessiales > Symbiodiniaceae > Cladocopium > Cladocopium sp. clade C. The sequence goes on from BGPT01000111.1 coordinate 281,394, forward strand.
GGAAACTTGTTGATCCATGACTACCTTACCAGGAGGACCAAAAACGTAGATCCAGCTTTGCAAAAGGGCTGTCAGGAGTTGCTCTGCATGTTGTCCTTCAATCGTGCAGCAGGATTTGAAGCGAGTGGCCTCGTCCACAACGAGCATGTACCAAACATCTTCCCAGTTGAACAAATCCATCTGGATGGTCTCGTTGAAGACATTGGCTCCACCCGTTCTCATCTGTGGTCGATTTGGCAGTCTCACATATTTCCTGCATACTGCACAAGACTTCACGGCCTCCTCTGCCAACTTGATGAGCTCTCCTTGTAGTCCAGCTCGTCGGAGAAGGTTGGTAAAATCACTGGCAGGTGAGTGCCACAGTCTTTCATGCAAACCCAACAACAGCTGCTTGCATCTGGTGAAGTTTTCCTCCTCAAAGAGCTTGGGCAAGCGTCTCAGGACCATCTTCAGGTTGTAGTTCGGTCTGATAGGTTGGATCTCTTCTCGAGGTGCCACTTCAAACTCTTCGGCGGCTTCATATGGAGCTTCCACCAAACGATCTTCACCTTCGGCTGCAGGACGGTCCAAGACTTGAGGTTCCGCAAGGACATCGTCTTGTCGAGGAGGCAGGGCTGGTTGAGGTGGTATCCTTCGTGGTCGTGAAGAAGGTGTGGATGGTGCCGGAACTCCATCAAGTTCTTGCCTATATATGGTCACCATCCAATTGTCCTCCTCGATGGCTTCGTGGATCTGATTGTGGCTCATCTCTCGTAGATCTTCCATCGGGCCAACAATCCAGTCCTTGATGGTTCCACGAATGATCAGCCTCAGGTACGAAGAATCAAAGACCAGTTGCGGATCAGCTTTTGACTTGCAGAAAGGTCGAAGCTCCAGCATGATGCCTCGCACCAACATGTCACAATGTGCTCCTTGAAGATGTGCTTGAACAACAGGAACTGTACTGGGTTCTCCAACCAGTGCTTGTAGTCCAACATTTCCACCGCTTCATTGAACACTCCAAGAGTTGCGTTCACCACTTCAAGTAGCAGTCGCTTGGGATGATGTCTTTGGTGAGTGGTCATTGGAGGATTCAAACGGTATGGCTGGTAGAACATCTTCGTCAGCACGTTTGGTCCATTCCTTGATGGGATCACTTGGAGCAGCTTTGGACTTCGGGTCAGCAGTTCCTGGTGCCCACTTGCCACGTCGACATTGCTTGGGGATCATTCTGTGAGGGATGTCCTTCGGACAAGATCTTCCAAGTTGACAACGGACGCACTCCCAGTAGCTCTGGATGGTGTGGTAGATCATGTCCTTCGGCCAAGGCGGTACTGCCATCAGTTGCCGTTGATGTAGAAAATGAACCACGTCTTGTCGCATCCGTTGACACATCTGTCGTGGATACACAGGGGCTGCAGCAGTTCTGTTGACACCTCCAGATGCACCTTGTAGATGACTATGCAGCTTGCCACCATGACCACTACAGCGAAGAGCTGTCCGATTCCATTTCACATTGCCTCCCAAGCCTGTTGCTTTCTGAACAGGATTTCCTCCTTCGTCAGTGGCACCATGCATGCATTGATCAACTCGTTGATGTTTGCGGTTGCCTGGGATAGATTCCAAGTCCATCGGATTGAAAGGTCCAGGACTCCACATAGCACTGCCATAGGGTTGCTCCAGTCCATATCCTCGATGGTGTCGAGATTGTTCCTTGAAGACATCCATGGTGAACTCCAAAGAAGGTCGAGCCATGATACGCTCTTGCCGTCTTTCGTCAGGATCCTTTGTATTCCCAGCTTGAGACCATGGTGCACAATCCAGGGCACAGTGAATGTATCCAGGACGAAATTGGACGAAATTCGCGTTGTGCCTGGGAGAGCATCTTCTGGTGCACCGGGTCATTGATGTTCCAACCATAGCGATAGTCCACTGGGAATCCAACCACTAGACCAGCAAGGAGAAGAACCAGCGAAAGACGGCCACTTCCAGAGCATAGTTCCCATGCATGCCATCTCAAACCACGGCCCTTGGCTTTCGCAAACCATGACTTGAAGTTTTGTGGAGTCACTGGATGGAAGCCACTCTTTGTATAGTACTCCTCAGGGATCGCTTTGTAGCGCTTCTTCAATTTGGCTTCATCCACATTGTCAGGGAAGTGATCCTCCACATATGGCTCTGAGGTCCAGGTTGCATAGACGGAGCCATCGTCATTGGCCAAAGTGGCCTCGTCATCTGTGGCCAAAATGGCCTTGGTGTTGTTGTTGGCCAAAATGGCCTCTTCATGTGAAACCTTGGGCTCCGCAGGGGACTTGTAGTCGAGCTCTTCCAAAACGTTGTGCTTGTCGATGTCGTGTGAAGACGTCCCGCGGTCTTCCTGTGCGTTCGGGACTAGCAGTGAAACAGGCTTCTTCTCGGCCATCAAAACGGCGGAGTCACCTTTGAGCTTGGGCTCACTGTCATGTTGTTGAACTGGTGGTTGCAATGAATCAGGCAGATTGTCCTCTTCAAAGTGGACTTTCTTGAGCTTGATGTTCATCGCATTCTTCGTGTCGAGATTGCCATCTGGTGGTAGTAGAGAAGGTCTTGTAGAAAGCTCAGCTTGGTCTGCAGCTTCTGGTCCACCATGATGCGAATCCACTTTGTTTTCAGGGCTTTCATTCTGGTCCTTGGCATTCTTGTGGTTGATCTTGTTGTCATACAAGTTGTCTTCACCCCGGTCACCATTTGCCTGTCTGGCCACATGTGACAGGAAGCAGTGATGAACTCGGGGATGAACATCTTTCCACATTTCCATACTTTTGGCAGCAGCTTTGGCACAGAAGAGGACCACATCACGTTTCGTCTGGCTGGAGACTCTCGCGGTGTTGTCGTGGTCGGTAGGCAGCATGTAGTGACCACTGTCCGTCAAGAGCAGTCTGAACATTCTATGATGAACTGCATCTTCACTGGGAGCACCGACCAAAATCAAGCCATCACCATTCTGGAACCAGTTGGCGCAGATCACCGCGTTCATCTCCCGGAGAGCTGGGTTGCCAACTAAGGCAGGACAGAAACTTCCGTCACCTCCAAGAACATCTGCTGTGTAGGTGATTGGATGTCCGCCACTTGTCAATGGCAAAGTCACCTGGCCAAGCGTGCTTTCTGAAACTCCATTGATTCCGGAAACTGGCACCACCTTGTTGCGGTCGACCACCATCTCATCCTCATTGCCAGCAGGTCGACTGCAATGCTCCAGCAACTGCAACAGCGTGTCAGAACCAACCAAGCCCGAAGCAGCTCCAGGGTCTATCAATAGACCATGCCTCTTTTCACCACGAACTGCAAAGTACTGGCCATCCATGGTCGTGTTGTGCAAGGTTGGGAAGTTGAAGGAATGCTGCTTCGAAGGTTTTGATGTTTCCTCCTCAAGGTTGTTCTCAGCAGAGGTTGCAGTGAAGATGGTGGTAGATGTCGAAGGCTTCCGTCGTGACATGAAATCATCCTCTTCCGATGAGGTGTGAATGATGTGCTTCTCCGGCAGGTTCTTCTGGTTCGACAACTTGTCCTTCTGGAAAAGAACCCGTTGCGATGTCGATGATCTTGCCGTTGTGTGATCTGGCACACCTTCACTGAAATCCACTGGGAAAGCCTTGACATTCTCTTGGAACTTGGGGCCGAAGTACCAATGGTTCTTGCCCTTGCCTTTTCCTTTCTTTCCAAAGCTCTTTCCAAAGCCTTTTCGGTACTTTCCTTTGCCTTTTCCACTTCCTTTGAACCTTGGCCTCCAGACAGCTCGCCAAGTTCCTTTCCCTTTCTTTCCACTGCCTTTCTTCCCAGCTCCTTTTGCCATAGGACAGTCTCTGGCCAGATGCCATTTGCTGCCACAGTTGTAGCAACCATCGTTGCTCTTGCCTTTGCCCTTGTAGTACTCCTCCTTCATGTCGTCACGAGCTGAAGCACCGTTGTCATGCTCGGCTGTGGGAGGATCTCCATTCCATGAAGCTTCAACTCCGTCTCCAGATCCATACGAATCCGTCTCCTGTCCATCGTCATACTCATAGATCCATTCTCCGTCAGCTTCATCCTCATAGCCATACCACAAGTCGTAGTCACCAGGGTCACTATAGTCCTCGGTGTCCTCATAGTCCTGATAGTACATACCATCCGAATCATCCCACCAGGTTTCCTCGTCGTAGAAGATGTCAGCTTGCGTCTCCTTGTTGGGAGTGATTCGAAGGGCCAATGCTCGGGCATCATTGAATCTGGTGTGGTCACCGTTCACCTGCAGCTTGATGTCATCAATGGTTTTGGCCGGAAGACCTGAACCACGAAACCAGAGGTAGAACTTTCCGACATCGTTCAGCTGCAGTCCTGCTCGGTCACTTGCCTCATCATATCGGCTGTCAAACTCCACTGCATACTCGGAGAGGCTAAGTTTCGCTCCATGCCTTGTCAAGCTGAAGAAAGACTCCAGGCTGGCATTCACCAAGAATTGAACTCCGCTCAGGATGTGTTCCTGGATGATTTCTCCTGATACTGGATCTCGGACCTCATCAACTGGCAAGCGAACCAATGCACTGTCTCCGACATCATACGACCCATCCGGCCGTGGCACCCGCAAGTTGACAGCCACTCTATGAGCCCTTCCGTACAATCGCCCAGCTATGCATGGACCCACATGTTCATCTTCTAAACTGCAGATGCGATACCAAAGTCTGAGCTTTTCCAGATACGACCTCCAACTGTATGCTCCATCTCCAGGGGTCCAACCAGGCGGAACATCTCGCCTGTACTCGGTCAGCGGAATCGATCCACTGGTAGGTGGATTCATCGCAGCAACCAACACCTCAGCAAGATGCCTAGGAAGGGGTCAAGGGCAAGGATCAAGGATATGATGTAGCGCAAGAGCCCGATGCCACACTCAAACACAAAGATATAGCCAGCGGCCAATGATCTGGAAGACCAAGAACACCAGCCAGTAAAGACCTCGTCAAAGGCGGTGACAAAGTCCAAGAGGTAGTGCTCGGCTCCCAGCGGCCACACAAGCACTGATTGCCCGGCAGCCTTCAGCGAAGCACCCAGTAGCGCAGCGCAGCAGCCACAGCACTGATTGCAATGCCCCGGATCACCCACGAGCGACCAGCCGCGCGCACACGGCAGCCTGGCAAACCAGGCAGCAGCCAAGTCGAATGGCAACGCCCGACGCGCGGCCCAATGGTAGGGAGCTCGGGGATGAGCTCCGCTACCAAAGTCAACTTTCACACGGCTCAAAGGGCCCCTGCGGCAGCGGTCATGAAAGGTCGCACAAAAGGTTGGCATGTGTGGTGGTTCCATGGAGTCCAAATATCTTCACTCCATCGGTGTGTTGCAGTGTGTTTAGAGGGGAAAAGTTTGCTTCACACTTTGAACTTTGAAGCAAAAAAAACACCTGTCCACATCTTCCAATAAAAGACCCTGGGAGCAAGTGGCGCACTTCTCAGTGTTTCAAAGAACCTGAACTTCAGAGAGCTATTTCTAGAGCCAAGGTTCCGTCAACTCAAAGAATTTGTCATGATTTCTAGTGATTTTCGAATCACTCCTGAAATGTGAATTCGAATCTGAGCTGGGTTCAACACTGCCGCCAGCAGCTGGGTCCTTTTCTTGAGCCACGGGCAATGGTTGCACACAGATTTGTGCATGTTATCCTTGTGCTGGGGCCATGCTGACACATGTTNGTGTTACACTTCTCGATTTTGGTGTTAGAAGATTTCACCTTCCACACTCCCCCCGCTGCAGAATGCAGCGATCGAGCTGCAACATTCCATAGTCCTTTTTAGGACTGCAAAAAAGGCTCACACGTCGGCGGCCTCATCCTCATGAACCTGCGGGTCCACGTCAGGGTCGGAGTTCCTCGGAGACTCTTCCACCTGCTCTGTCACCAGGCTGAAATCCCCGTTGGAATCCTCCTCACTTTCCACAGCCTCATCATATTCTGACCTGGCCGGCTGGAAACTTTCTCCATGCACAAAGCACCAAAGCTCCTCATCGCTGACCTCTGCACGGCTCGACTGCAGATATCGCTGGCGCCGGTGCTCTGGATCCTCTTCTCGGCGACCAAGGTCAGGTGGCATTGGTGCTCCCAGCACCCTCAGCGTAGCCATACGCTCAGTCTCACCTTCTCTGATGGACAGCGTAGGTCCCTCAGACCACCTGGTGGGTCGTGTTGCCCCAGTTTTGGCAACGACCACACTCCCAGGCGGAATGCCTCCAGAGTACCCCATTGGCCCCTCCTGGGTTCCCCATAGGTGAAGATGCCATAGAGCTCGACGGGGGCGATGAAGGTGGGCTGGATGTAGGCCTCCATGATGGAGGATTTGACTCCGGTCCCCAAGATGGAGGACCTGAGTCCGGTCTCCATGGCGGCTGACTCGGATTTGGCCTCCAAGCCGCAGCCTTTGGTACCAAGCCTGACCCGGCCACCGACCAACTCCCATCTGAGCTCACTGAAGGTGCCGACCCAAAACGGCTGGTGTTGATCGAAGCCATAGCCGCCGATCCCCTCTCCGATGCCGATGGTTGGCCTCTCCTTGTCGCTCCAGTTGAGGCCCCAAACTGACGGGGCATGTTCCAAGCTGAATTTTCATGGGGGGTCCACACCACTGTATCCGGCTGGATCCTTGGTTGGTGTAGAGTTCCGCCCATCTTGAACCGACTCCCGAAGCCGAAAAAAGGTCCACCCAATCCAAGTTCCAGCAACAGGTGCTGCTGGTGGCACCTGTCCCCTCTGCCAGGTGTCTTCCTGGACCACCCGCTGCCAGCCACGGCTCCCAGAGAACCATATGACCGAAGTGCGCCTGTCCTCAAGGTCAGCTGCTTGAACAGGACAGCTTCTGTGGATGGGGTGAAAGAGGCGACTGCGGTGCTGTCGATGAACTCGCACCACCCACCCACCAGAAATTCGCAGCCACAAGTCATCAGGACCTCGGTGAGGCGGCTGCACAAACTCCGGCGCCTCCCATGGTCGAGGACCGAACGTTTGTCCAGCCCTCACAGCACAGAGTCGCGGTGGACAGTCGTGGGAGCCCCAAGGGCTACTGTGGATGGTGGCCGGTTCATGATCCCTGGCCCCCATAGTTGATGTCGGTTCATCTCCCCTGACATCCTTCCCTACTGGCTCCGGTTCATTTTCCCTGGAGCATCTTCTTTCGACAGCCCACCTCTCGGGTGCCCCTACCTGTGGGTCTGCCGTCCTACTTGGCCCAATGGTCTTGTGCCTGGCTCTTATGGGGTCTTCTTTCGCAGCGTTCTTGTGACCCTCTGGCCCTTTATGCTGCGTCATCCATGCAGCNAGCACCAGCTACCTTGGCGATCTTTGAAGTGCTCGGAGCAGCCACCATCATTCCCAAAGCGGCCATAGTGCCCACCACTGCTGCCGTGATCTTTGAAAATGAGCCCGCATTTTCAGCTCCATTCCCTTGGTCCTCAGCTTTCACCTCCTCCGGAAGGATCAGGCTCATCCATCGGCGAAATTTCTGCCAAGAAGCGGCAGACACCACAGATTTGGGCAGATGATCAGCTGTGAGCTGTGCTCCAGGGACATGGCGTGCTCGCCAAATTTCCAAAGCCACCCTCTCCTTCAAGACAAAGGCTCTAAGGCGAAGATGCCTTGTTCGCCAAGGGCCGTCAGGACTCTGAATCAAGCGGAGCCCGGCCTCATTATCTCCGTACAGCACCTTATCAGTCAGGCCACCCGGCTCCAATAGTTCCACCACAGCTGCAACACTTTCACCAAGAGTGAAGCCGTCGGTGTACCCAAGGAGCTCCGATTCAGCTGTCGATAAGGTTCCAAAGGATTGTTGTTTTGATTCCCATTGCACTGGAACCCCGCCGTACATGGCGATCAGGCCCTGATGTCCCTTCCCACCGGCCGGAGCAAAGGAGGCATCTGAATGAACCTCCAACCTCCCCCATACTGTCGTACCCGACGAGGTGCCTTCGTCACCATTAGGCCCATCCATGAGACTCCATAGGCCAGGTCCGGCCTCGTTCTGCAAGAGGCCCACAACAATTCGCCCACTATGGTCTGGGCTGCTCTGACATCGGATACCTCGATGGTTTCCTCCAGGGACTCATCCAAGTTGGCCGGCATTGGCGATGACTTCAAAGCTACTCCATCATAGCGACCCACCAAGTCCTTGAGGTAGGACTTCTGCGACAGCTGAACATGGTCCCCACACCTCGTCAGCTCGAATCCACAGAACTTCACAGCTNATAGCGACCCACCAAGTCCTTGAGGTAGGACTTCTGCGACAGCTGAACATGGTCCCCACACCTCGTCAGCTCGAATCCACAGAACTTCACAGCTGAGCCACCATCTTCGACAAACTCAGGCTCACTGCACCTCCATTCCTCTCGAACCCGGGATAGCAATGCCCGAACAAGGGGCCCCTCTCCAGTCGCCATGATGTCATCCACATACAGCGCCAAATATCCCTTGGGGTCGTCCCTGTCCTCCACCGGTTCCTCAACAGGAAGGATTTTCCAAAGGTTCTGCTGGGGTGTCGACATCAGTTGATATTGCTTCCCCTCGCTCCACCACCTCATTCGACCCAAGACAGAGTTGCGATAGCTCGACCAATCGGCTGGTGAAGTTTGCAATCCGTAGACTGCATTTTCCACACTCCACAAATCAGTCTCCTTGCACACCTCCGCCTCAACCAGGATTCTCGGTGGCTTCATGATCAGCAGATCCTGAGCAGCTGCACGCCTAGGGGCTAACAAGAAAGCCGTAGCCACATCCATAGTTCCAATGGTCCAGCTTTCCGCCGCCGACTTCCGAACCAGGCATCGCAGCAATGTTCCATCGGCTCCTCCAGCATAGGTGGTGAAGTCATTGGGCTTCTCCTCCACCCCATGTCCAGATCCCTCATGAGCCTTCTCAATGCGATTGCCACAGATGACAATCCTGCACTTCCTCCGGCCATTTGGCGCCTTCACAGTGGGAACCAACATAGCTGGGGCCCTTTCCAAGTTGGCATAGTTTGGATGCCTTCGAACCTCCTCCTCGGAAGTCACCCGGATGGCTCCAGTCCCCAACAGCGCCTCATACTCGGCCTTCAGAGGCTGCTTCCATAGTTCCAACTCCTTCTTCACCTGCTGCAAGGGCACCGTGTAGGTCTGCAAGACCGTCCTCAACTGCTCCACCCCCCCATCCTCCGACGATGCCTTCACCAGAGACGCAAGCCGATGCTGTTCCAGCGACCAATGTTGGTCCTCCAGTTCTTGCTCTCGTCGATGAAGTTCTCCCATGATCTCTCCCAGCCACCGTCCTTGTTCACGGCCTTCGTCCTCACCAACTGCAACATGCTGAAGCTCCTTTAGCCACATCGTCTTCAAAGACCAGTGCTCTTGAAGTTCAGCTTCATGGATGCGTTCCATCTCGTCCCAAGTGCATGTTGGCGGACTTGCAGCTGTTGAGATAGCATCATTCGGAGTTTGCAATGAAGAAGGTAAAAATGCATTTGATGTTGACCCACACTCTTGCAATGAAGAAAGTGAAGGTGTTGTAGAGCTTGCTTCAGGGATCGTTGAAAAAGAGGTTGGCTGATTTGACTGGCCACCCGGTCCTCCACAGAAGCCACAACTCCCACCTCCAGGCTGTTGCAATCCGCAGCCTTCACATTGGAAAAGTTGATTGTGATCCAAAGTGTCCTCCCCCCCAGNCACAGAAGCCACAACTCCCACCTCCAGGCTGTTGCAATCCGCAGCCTTCACATTGGAAAAGTTGATTGTGATCCAAAGTGTCCTCCCCCCCAGCCCGAAATGCATGAAGGGCTGGCACATCCTCCTCCGGATCACCCCAAAACGGCAAAACGTTGCCATGTTCGTCCAACACTTCACCAGGTCCAGGGATTCCGTCTCCTCCACCTTGAGCTCCCCCGAGACCAGCATCACCTTCAGCTCCCCCGGGACCAACATCAGCTCCTTCTCGTCCTCCAACTGGATCAAGAAGATGGTCATCAGGATGTTGGATTGGTCGTGGAACCTGAGGTAGTAGTGGATCAGGTGGCTGCTTCCCAGTAAACCTCCTACTTGGTCTCTCTGGGTGGTCAATGGCCTGGAGCTCCATGACAGTCCGGTCAGCATTGGGATCCGTTGTGACCACCAGCCGGGAATGTTGAACTTGATCTCCATCCTTCATGACATAGCCAGTGCTCATCAACGGAGAAGGTCCCATGACTGTCATAGTCCTGAATGGAGCAACCAAAGGACCAAAGCCAGCACGATGCCACCTTTTCGTTTTGACCGACATTCGAGCTCCCAACGGCAGCAAAGGTTTGGTGGGGATGCCCAGCTTCTCCAACTGCATCCTCAGTCTCTCTTCGCCTACATGGCGAGCCACACAAGGCCATAGACCTTCACCAAGACCTGACTCCCGAACCAGAAGCCTCAGACGTCGTTTGACCTGCTGCACTTCACTCTCGATTCTGCCATTTCCAGGTCCTTCGTCTCCTCCTGTCATCGTTTGGAACATCACCATGCGCTTGGCCCAGGCCTGGAAGGGCTTTGCGAGGAAGGCAGTCTCTCTGTCAGTGTGGATCCGGATGGGGCACACACCCATAGCTCTGTACCTGCAGTACAGCCGGCTAGCCACCTTGATCACATCATCTCGATGCCTTGAAGCCAATGGTTCCACCAGCGTGATGTTCTGGACTCCAACTGGCTCTGACAGGTGCTTCACATGCTCCAGCCACTTCTGGTTCAGAGCTTTCACCTCTTCATCAGATGCCTTCTCCACTGGATCCTCCTCCAAAACATCCGGTAATGGCAGGGCATCGTCATCCTCCGCAATCTCCAAAGAATCCTTGGTGTCGTCCTCCAGACCTTCCAATGGTATCTTTGGGATGGCAACTGTTGACACTAACATGTACTTGGCCTTCTCCCCCGTACCCACATCCAATGCCACTGGGAAGGGACCAACGATGTCAATGTTCAGCGTGTAGCTGGAGCTGTCTCCTGGAGTCCGTCGGTGATGACCATCAGTTCCCATCATCTCAAGGCACCTGCGGCAATCTCTTCGGTAAGGCCGATGCTGCATCTTGACATGCCGCTTCCAAGCCTCCAAGTCCAGCTTCTTCATCTCGGCCGGATCTTTAGACTCCGTCTCAGCCACCAGATGGGTTCGGATCCTCAAGGCTTCCACAATAGCTGCCACCAAGCCCGGTGACCAAGCAGCCCATGTTCGTGATGTGCGGATCCTTTCTTGAAGATCATCACCTGCACTCCCAGATTGACCTCCCCCACGCAGTTCACGTAATTGAACAAGTCCAGGCAAGTTGGTGATGATTGATGTTGGTTTCCTCCTCTGGTGTCCCATGGCGCCCTGGTCAAAGGAGATGAGCTCCATGCCATCCTCCTCCAGCAAAGTGCATAGTTCAGGGAATTCCAGAAAAGAGGGATGTTGAAGCCCTTCTTGATCAGGTAGATACGTGGCTGGATCTTGTGGTGTCTCCAGAAGAAATCCCGTCTCCAAGCCTCGGCCCGATCGGACTTCCTCCGCCTTCGTCCACAAAGCCACCTGCTTGACCATGAGGCTCGTGTCACCATCCACCAACTCCTGCTCCACTTCTGTGAGGNTTCTGTGAGGTTCTCCAAGCCGTAGCGATCCATGCCCCGACCTCGAACCCTCCTCGGACCTGGCGGTCCATCTCTCAGGCGAGAAACACTCCGGCACGGCGGGCCGCCGATGATGATCCGGATCAGCCCCCTTTCAGCTAGCCACCAAAGATAGCTCCAGACAACTGGCCGGTGAAGATCAAACTGTGACCCATGGCAGGTATCCACAAAGATCCACTCGTAGTCACCCTGCACCTGCTTCCACTTTTTGATGTCCGGGCCACAAAAGAGATGAACAGCTACCCCTCTCCTGAGATGAGCACGTCTTTGATGCCGATTCCAAGGCAGTGCTTCAGGGTTCCATTCTTCTCCTTGACCTTGAATCCGATGGAGCACTCTATCAGGCAAAGTTGGAAAATGATCCTTCCACCACTGGAGCTCACTCCCCTTGAGGCCCATTCCACCCGCATCCATGATCTCCATCTCCTTGAGGAGCGCCAGCCCTTCCTCTCGATCCATGGTTGGACAACCTCCCCGCATGATGCAGTTGATGATGCCTCTTTCAGGATGGTGGATCCTGCAACCTTTTCGACTCCACTCCAACTTGTACCCAAGAGAAATCACCCTGTGCAGTGGCAAGATAGGTTCCACCTCCTCCAAGCTCAGCAGAGTCCGGTGTCCTCGANTTTCGACTCCACTCCAACTTGTACCCAAGAGAAATCACCCTGTGCAGTGGCAAGATAGGTTCCACCTCCTCCAAGCTCAGCAGAGTCCGGTGTCCTCGATGACGATACAGCCATGTCGACCCTGCCGCTAGCTCCACTTGCACGGGCTCTAACTCATGACGCTCCCCCGGTTCTGCAGTTCGAAGGCCATGTGTAGCCCCACCATCCAGCAAAGCTACCTTCCTACTGTCGTCCGGGTTCATGCTCACCTGCTTCAGTTTCACAGCTTTCAGCGACCTCAAACTTTTGAGCAAAACTGCAGCTTCATTCATGAAAGTCGCCGTTGGATCAGATTGAGGCTTCCCACTTCCTCCATCCGACTTGACATCCTCCGCCACCGATGTAGACGTCCTCAAAGGTGTAGGATTTGGTGTANCCATCCGACTTGACATCCTCCGCCACCGATGTAGACGTCCTCAAAGGTGTAGGATTTGGTGTAGGCTCCTCAGATTTCTCCACCACTGGCTCACCCTTGATCTTCTCTGGAGACTCTTTCTCCTTCGAACTGGTCTTGACCTTGGAGACCTTTGGATTCTTCTGAGCCCCACCATCCTTCTGCCGATGTGGACAATCCTTCTTCATGTGCCCCTCTCCCGAGCACCCATAGCACCTTCCATCTTTTGACAGTCCCTCCCAGCTATGGCTGTAGGTACAACTATCTCCTCTCCGACAACCTGCAGAAGTTCCCCAGTAGCGACACTGTGGCTTGGCCTTCTCATCCGAACCACCTCCATTGGCAAGAGCCACCGCCTTCACCGCCGGCACAGCTGTCGCTCCATTGGTTGAGCTCTGCATAGATGTTGCGGCTGCACTTGAACTCACCTTCGAAGCACCTGCCATCAAACTGAGATCCTCCGCCTCAGCCTGCAAGAACTCCGCATACTCCTGAACAGCTGGAAGGTTGGGACGCTGGTCCACCTGCAACTCCTGATGAACAGCCGCCAGCCGATACGTCACCTGTGCACCTCCAAGCTTCCCCAAGGTTTCCGACATCTTGGACAGCACCTGCATCAGTATCAGGGGATCAGGCACTGCCACCTTCAACTCCAAAGCCCGAGCCACCCATCTCCTCCACAAACGGATAGTGGCCAAAACGTCCTGGATGTTGGACCCCACTCTGACATCAGTGAGACTCTTCAGAAGAGCTGACCTTTCAGCACCACCACCAGGCTGGAAGACCACATAGAGCCGGTAAAGGATGGAGACCGTTGACACATTCCTCGATCCCACCACATCTCGGCGAAGTCCTTCAGGCAAGATGGCCAGCAGCATGGAAATCCCTCGCTGCTCCAATCGATTGAAGACTGGATCCACCTCCACCATCGGCTTGAGTCGAAGCCTCTCCAGCGGTGATGCCTCCAACCATTTCGTGTAGAAGCCCTTAACGGGAGAAGTCTCACTTGCGCCCAGGTGAAAAGATCACTTGCGCCCAGGTAGACCCTTTAGGGTTTATAATTAGAGGGCTTGGGGGGGACTGGGGACTTGNGGGAGAAGTCTCACTTGCGCCCAGGTGAAAAGATCACTTGCGCCCAGGTAGACCCTTTAGGGTTTATAATTAGAGGGCTTGGGGGGGACTGGGGACTTGTGGGACAGGGGGGGACTGGG
>BGPT01000111.1:301822-304322 GCA_003297045.1 Symbiodinium sp. clade C Y103
TCTTTCTGGCATTCTTTCTGGCATTCTATCTGGCATTCTTTCTGGCATTCTAGCTGGCATTCTTTCTGGCATTCTATCTGACATTCTTTCTGGCATTCTAGCTGGCATTCTTTCTGACACTCTTTCTGGCATTCTTTCTGGCATTCTGACATTCTTTCTGGCATTCTTTCTGGCATTCTATCTGACATTCTTTCTGGCATTCTATCTGACATTCTTTCTGGCATTCTAGCTGGCATTCTTTCTNCTGACATTCTTTCTGGCATTCTTTCTGGCATTCTATCTGACATTCTTTCTGGCATTCTATCTGACATTCTTTCTGGCATTCTAGCTGGCATTCTTTCTGACACTCTTTCTGGCATTCTATCTGGCATTCTATCTGGCCTTGAGGTCCGGCAGTGCCCACTGGGATCTGGAGCTCGCCGTTGAGGTCCGGCAGTGCCCACTGCGACCTGCATGGGGCTCACGGTTGAGGTCCGGCAGTGCCCACTGCGATCTGGAGCTGGCACATGAGGTCCGGCAGACCCACTGCGATCTGGAGCTGGCAGATGATGTCCGGCAGTGCCCACTGCGATCTGGAGCTGGCAGATGAGGTCCGGCAGGCCCACTGCGATCTGGAGCTGGCGAGGAGGAGGCGAAGGAGGAGGAGAAGAAGAAGGAGGAGAAGAAGAAGGAGGAGAAGGACGCGACCTCTGATAAAATCTAACAACCCTCACCTGGCAGGTGGGGAAAAAGGAAAAATGAATTCATGAAATGTCTGAAATGCTAAGACCTGCGAAAGACCTGCGACATAGTGTGATACAGTACACATCACGCAGCACCGGTCTCTTGAAGCTGAGTGGTCAAAAAGCAGGCTCCGGAAATACATCCAAAGGCCGTAAATAGTGCCACTTAGCATCGAGGCATATCGAGGCATCGCGCATGCAAGACAAGGTTCAAGCATCTGTGGTTTGACATTCCATAACATTCCGTCCCTTCTGGCACTCTAGGAGCTACGGCACAAGCAACATATTGAAATATATTGTATAATATTGTATATACTCGTCGACATACTCTTGCTCTTTGTTTCTGTTTCTTGTGTACATAGTATGTCATAGTACTGTATGATGTACATGTAAACTCTCTGTAAATTCTGGTTGCGCATAGTATCCATATCAAATCACTGATCCTTGTCGCAAGAGCGGCTCAACACAGAGCTCAGGAGTGTCTGGTTCCCATTGAGAACATGGAGACTTCGACTGAGAAAGTCGCTGAAAGTCGCTGAAAACTTCTTAACCTTCCGAGATCATCTTCGTGACTGATGCAGGTGCCTCGAAGCAGCTCATACAGTTCACAACCAAACAGCGAGCTGTTTAGATCTGCATAGAATGTTCAGGCACTTCACTAAAGACTTCACGTATCGAATTATAATTCACTTCCCATCCATTTCATTCCATTTCCAATCCCTTGAGGCAAGAGAGGCTAGAGAAGGCAAAGTGCAGTGGATTGTTCCTACAATCGCATCCCCTGGCCCCTCTCGTCAAATCTGAGTTCCAGGGCAGCAGCACTAGCGACTGGAGACCGATCACCTTGGTGGCACATTGCAATAAACGTATAGTGAAACAATGTCTGTCATGAAACAACGTGCGAAACAATGCAGTTCACCCAATTTCAGTTTCACCCCGTGGGTATGTTTGAAACGGCGGCTTTTAGGTAGGCTTTTGACAGGAAACGATCGACAATAAGGACATTTGTGGACAATAGTAGCATTAGGAAAACGAGGAGCCTAGGTTGGGCGCAAACCAAAAATCAAAGGTTGGAAAACTCTCTGTTCAAAACATTTAACATTGTTTAACTCTCTGAGTCTGGTTCCATCATGTTCATGATCACTCAAGCCATCTCCAAGGCACCCTCCAAGTTGGGCAAAGATCGGCGTCGCTGCGTCTCGTTGAACCAACTGTTGGCCAAAGCCTCCTTGGCCGTTGGCCGTTCCCGTTCATTGCTGTTCAGCATGGCCTTGATTAGCGCGCAAGCCTGCAACGAAAACTCAGTTCATACAACAAGAAAACAAAGAACATCAAAGAACATCTGACAAGAGCAAATGTTCAGAATATGTTCAGAGTATTCAGAATGCTGAGAGAATGTTACGGAATGTTTGATCTTTGACACTGCAGTGTCCCAATCAGGTGTCCGGTTTCCGCACTTGAACACCAGTGAACACCATGCCAGCAAATCACACTATACGCAAAAGACCTTCAAAAGACAAAAGAATGTCCGAAATAGTGTCTCAAGTCTGTTGGATTGTTTTCTCTGGGTCTTTGAGATCTTTGAGGCTCTGCCTGCGGCTCGAGGCTGAAAATGCGGTGGTTCCAATCGATTTTGTAGTTCTGCAGCTTCTGACGAATCTCCTGGCTGCACATGGACAGCGCAGGGCATGATATATGCATATGTATGATACATGTGCTACATACATATACATAATATATACATATAATACCATACATGATATGGGTAGTGTCCAGAA
>BGPT01000111.1:309322-317852 GCA_003297045.1 Symbiodinium sp. clade C Y103
TTGCCACCAGTCACAGAGCTGCAGCTGCCCGAGATGAACCGAGGTTGGCTAACGCAAAAATGGAGCGCTGCAAGAGAAAATGTAAAACAGCCAAAAGAGCGCAGAAAGGGAGAAACTTTGACATGCAAAGAATCATCTCACGAATCTTTTCACATCTGGGCCATCCATCAGCAAAGGACAGTTTCTGAAGAAATGCCTTTTTCGTTTTGCCATATATCGTTTTCAAATTGAATTTTGAGATCGCTATATGCTATTGATATTTTTTGGCCCAAATCATCTATTTTTGGTTCTTACAATATGTCAAGGCGCAAGCAAATCCCTACAAAATGGCGTTCCAAAATTGGGTAGGGGTAAATGAATTCCTACAAAGTAACCACGAAAGATCGGTTTTATATGGGCCTTGAGGCCTTCTGGTTCCTAGGGGAAATTTCAACGGGGATGGTGGCTCATATATGGTTTTACACATCAACAGGCATGCTTTTGCGCCAGGCATCTCTCCAGAAATTTCTGTTCGATGGGGAATTTCCCCCCCTCTTGCATGATCTTTAACGACTGCGCCCAATGAGCAGGCCTCCGGTTCCCTGTCATTGACAGAGGAAAGTTTCTGCATAGCGAAATCCGCAGTGAACAGGAAAAACGCTGCACTTTCGGTCCACCCGCGGGACGTCAAACCCAAAGGAAAACGCAACGGCCATGGTTTGATCAGTTAGTGCGAATGGGGCAATTCCCCGTAGCACATCCCAGGGGCAAAGTGGCTGTCTACGTATCAACGGCCAAGGTGTCCACATATCAACATCCATGGTTTGATCAACTACTGGGAATGGGGCAATTCCGACATATCAACGGCCATTCCAACGGCAATGGTTTAATCACCTATTCGGAAGGGGGCAATTCCTACACATCAGCGGCCATGGTGTCTACATATCAACGGCCATGGATTGATCAGCTAGTGGGAATGGGGCAATTCCCCGTAGCGCATCCCAGGGGCAAAGCGGCTGTCTACGTATCAACGGCCATGGTGTCCACGTATCATCGGCCATGGTTTGGCTATTGGGAATGGGGCAACTCCCCGTTGCGCACCCTAGGGTCAAAGTGGCTGTCTACGTATCAACGGCCATGATGTCTACGTATCATGGCCATGGTTTGGCTATTGGGAATGGGGCAACTCCCCGTAGCGCACCCTAGGGTCAAAGTGGCTGTCTACGTATCAACGGCCATGATGTCTACATAGCAACGGCCATAGTTTGATCAGCTTTTGGGAATGGGGCAATTCCCCGTAGCGCATGCCAGGGGCAAAGTGGCTGTCTACGTATCAACGGCCATGGTGTCTACATATCAACGGCCATGGTTGAACCAGCTATTGGGACTGGGCAGGGTCAGTGTCGAAACACTCACTGAGGCCAGGGCTGCAAGTCAAAGTCCTGCAGCAAGAGCACACAAAGCACAGGCATAGATTACAAAACGCACAGGCACACGCACACACACACACACAAAAATTATCCCGGCAAGAGACCCCAAACAGTGTGGGGGTGTCAGGATCATGTACGATAATGTTGATGATGATGATGACGATGATGATGATGATGACGATGATGATGACGATAATGACGATGATGATGATGGTGGTGATGATGGTGATGATGATGATGATGATGGTGATGATGATGATGATGATGATGATGATGATGAGGGTGAGGATGAGGATGATGATGTTGAGGATGATGATGATGATGATGATGATGATGATGATGATGATGATAACGATGACGATGATACTGTTGGGGATGATGATGTTGAGGATGATGATGTTGAGGATGATGATGTTGAGGATGGTGAGGCGAAGGAGGATTATGTTGAGGATGGTGAGGTGGAGGATGATGATGTTGAGGATGATGATGTTGAGGAGGATAAGGATGAGAATGACAATGCGGAAGATGAGGTGGAGGATGGTGATGGTGTCCTGGCAAAATCTATGTACAAGGTGTCTTTTAGAGGTCTTCTGGCAAGATCTCTTTATAAGATCTCTGTAGAAGCTCTCTATAGCAGCTCGCTTGGCAAGATGTATGCAAGGGACTTCTTGGCAAGATCTCTGTCGAATATCTCTATCAGAGGTCTCTTGGCAAGATCTGTGCACAAGATCTCTGTAAGAGGTCTCTTGGGAAGATCTATGCAAGAGACCTCTTGTCAAGATCTCTGCACTAGAGATCTTTGCCATGTCTCTGTAAAAGATCTCCAAAAGAGGTGTCTTGGCAAGACCTCTGTACAGGATCTCTATAGGAGGTCTCTTGGCACGATCTTTTTATGGGATCTCTGTAGAAGCTCTCTATAGCAGCTCTCTTGGCAAGATCTATGCAAGGGACTTCTTGGCAAGATCTCTATAGAATATCTCTATCAGAGGTCTCTTGGCAAGATCTGTGCACAAGATCTCTGTAAGAGGTCTCTTGGCAAGATCTATGCAAGGGGCTTCTGGGCAAGATCTCTGTAGAAGATCTCTGTAAGAGGTCTCTTGCCAAGATCTCTGTACAAGCTCTCTGTAAGAGGTCTCTTGGCAAGATCTCTGTACAAGCTCTCTGTAGAAGCTTTGTTGGCAAGATCTCTGTAGGAGACTTCTTGGTAGATGTCCGCAACAGATCTCAAGGCAATGTCTCTGCGCAAGATCTTCACAAGAGGTGTCCTTGCAAGATCTCTTTGCGAAATCGCAATTTTACCTCAATTTTTGACAATCGACTTTCATTTCGTGCGAAAGGGTTGCATCTGAATTTGCAAAATTGTAGTGCGAAAGGGTTGCATCTGAAGCTGCAAAATCGCAATGTCACACCAATTTTTGAAGTTCGACCTCCATTTCGTGCGAAAGGGTTGCATCTGAAGGTGCAAAATCGCAATAGTACACCAGTTTTTGAAGTTCGACCTCCATTTCGTGCGAAAGGGTTGCATCTGAAGTTACAAAATTCGCACCGCGCCACAGCGAGAGCGATCCGATGCCCACAAAGTGACGAGAGGGTCGCGCGAGCACCTGTTGGATTTTCACACAACATTGCGCGCACCACGAAAAATGAGAAGCGAAAATGAAAAAACGACGTTTTACCTCGGTCTCAGCCACTTTTTTGTTGAGGTCCACGAAGTCCTGCGCCTGCCAAGAAAAAAGAGCCCGAGGTCATCGAAGTACTGCGCCTGCCACACGAAATCATCATCATCTCCAAAATGAAAATCGACAACGGTTTCACAAAACGCGACTTTCGACCCCTTAAAAACGTCGTCCAAGTTCACCGAATACTGCGCCTGCAACGAAAAATATTGAAAAATGACCTCCAAAAGCACCACTCATTTTGAGCCACGCCTGCCAACGTTTTAGCAACGTGCGGAATTTCCCACACCTGCCATACTTTTTGAAAAGTGCCATTTGTCCTGCCCCTGCCACACAAAACGACGTTTCAGACCTATGCCCCGCGCCTGCCACACGAAATGGACATGGCTCAAAAACGGCCACGGCAAGTTGGTAAAACGACAGCTTTATCAGCTTTCGACATGACGAAAATCCAACCGCAAATTCGCGCAAGCCTGCGCAGTCGAAACGCACATGGACATCTCAGAGGAGAACTTTTATACGAATTCACAGGAAAAATTGCGAGCCACGATCCGCGGCCCCAACTTTGTGCGAGCCTGCGCAAACGAAACAATGAAACACTGAAATTTACGGGAAAAATGGCGACACACCTTGACCACACCAGGCCTTTACTATTACCGTAAGAACCCCTCAGTGTGGACACGCTGTTTGGGGAAAAACGCTACAGCAACCACAACCACAACCGAAACCACAACCACAACCAAAACGGCTGCAGTGTCAGTGAGAGGGCGAAGATTGGCAGCTGAACACTTGTACATTATTGGTCACAGAATTCGCAAACGGGACATGATGGTCAGCAGTTCCTAATGCTCTTCCAGGTGCTTAAATGGGCTTCTGAATCCTGGTCGGAAGCAATGCTGAAACCGCATCTGACACTTCCTGCCAAGTAGCCGTGGGCACCGTGGGCGCCGTGGGCACCACTTTCAAGGTCTAAAATATCGAAACACCAAGAAACACGGCAAACACTGGGCAAACACTCGGCAAACATGGCGTTCTTCTCAAGTTCCCAGAATTAAACCCTCACGGTCTGCGAACAAATCATGACAGTGACTTGGCCATTGCCATTGGCCAACCTTGCGAGTCGACAAGCGTCTCTAAAACGTCTTATCAACGTCTCATCTCATCTGTCCTTTCTCCACCACAGGTCGTTAGCCACGAAACATTTCCGAAATTCAAAGCAAGGCCATTGACATCAAGGAAAACCTGGCCCGGCTGCTCTTCCGACAGCACCTCGTGCACAATGTGCACTGGTCTTTTCGTGCAGTCATCCCAGGCAGAATGGAAGGCACGCATCTTTTTTGCCATCACGGACATTCTCCAATACTTCTGCAACGGTATCTAGTCTGGGAGTATAAGGCCCCCGAGCCCCACGTCCCCAGCTTTATACTGAGGCTCTTGCGCACTGTGGGCAGCCGGTATGTGCGAAGCACATAAAGGAATACACAGCCACCGTTGATCGGACTGCTTTGCTTGGTCGTGGCACAGGTATGCTTTGTAGGCGCTGACACACTGAGGGCCACGTTCGCTCCTGACCAGCCACTTTCTCCATGATCACGTAGTAGCCCTTCCTATCTTCGAGCACCTGGGCAGGCTTGGCCAAAACGCTGCAATTTGGAGCGATTAATTCTTGGTACCTGTGCCCTTAGCTGAATAATGCTGATCAAAATCACTAGGAACCTGCTTCCTCCCAGAAGCCACGATTTCCAACCGATAGGTTCTTGTTTCATATTCCTGTGCAGCTCTTCTGCATCGCAATACTCAACTTCGCGACCAATCTTGATGCTGTGGAATGTCTTCTTCTTTCGCCTTACCTTTCTTCAATTTATCTTTCTTTGTCCCCTTTCGAGTTGCGATGTGCTGAAGCCTCGTAGAGTTTGGCAATGCCCTCAGTCTCTGGGAGGTTCAGCATGAACTCTGTGTTGTGACGCCACTCCTGGCAAGTTGCTTGTTCCATGACATTCATCGCCGATCCCCAATGCTTAATAACATTTCACAATATGATGATCTCGCCTTATAGTGCTCAGTACTGCATAAAGATTACAAGTGGCAAAATATGGGACATCTTACTGCGAGGTGACAGCGACGAAAACGACCGGCAAGGCCAAAATGTACGGGGAGACGACTGATCTCAGTTGATGTTTTGATAACGAATAACTTCTGCACATCATCCCAAATCCTTCAACTCTCTGACCCTGACTGTTGCGCACTGAATCTTCTGTCCCGGCTGAGAGCACATCTGGGTCAAACATCAAAGGAATAGAAAAGTGGACAAGATGTCTGGACTCGCCAGTGGCATGTACCAGTAAGAAAACTATGCACTCCAAAGCAATGCTTTGTTTCAACAATGACAATAACAATTACCATGACAATTACAAACACAATGACAAATTACAATGACAATACACCTTACAGCTGTCACAGCCCGAAAATATGATGTCGTACTATATCAAGTCCGCATGCAAAGTGCCAGCTGCACCCTTTCTTCGGCCCGGTCCACAAAAGAGTTGGCTTTCGCACGAACCTGACATGCCATGACATGCCAACAAAACGTTGGACCTTTGCGATGGAAGGTGTAGGGATGTGGCAGCGTCTGAGATCAAAATCTTTTTCTGATTCGCTTCTGGCCTTGATGACCACGTCCATGCCATCCTCCACGCCTTCCAAAATGACAGTCGCTCAACCAGTTCGCGAGATAAAGCGTACGATAAAGCAAGTACGATAAAGTGTACGATACCCGCTGTGTGTACGCGACGCCCGCTGTGTGCCGCTGCCACAAAATCTGAACAGAATGGGTTAAGCGTCTTCTGGGCATCCGGACGCTTCGCAAAAACAACAGACATCCCACTGTGACTGGATGGCATGACCTTTGCTGTAGAGCGCGTGGCAAACAGAAGTTCCAACTTTGCTGAAGAGAGGATACCTTCTGACCTGCCACTAGTTGTACATGTGTCATACCCTTTGCCACTATGCCACTCACAAGTATTTTGGCACTTGGATGATACTTGACATGAACGTAGCTGACACATTCACTCAGAGACCAACCGTTTCTCCAATCTTATAGTGGTTGTGAATAGAATCAACGGCCTTAATTCGCCTGGCGGAAAAGGACAAAACAACCTGCAAGTCTTTCAAACCTTGGGACCGTTGAAGCTGATGCAGTTTCAGGGATTTTCAGGAACACATCCATTCCCGGGTGTTTCAATCAAGCTTTCAAACCAAAGTGGAACAAAACGAACAAGAGATCCCATGGCATCCCACAGAGAACGCTTGCCATTTCGCAATATTTCGCAATGTTGTGCACGTGACTCACTTCGCTGTTCCGCAGCTCAGCGGCCTCTTCTCCTTCCTTTTTGGTTGCTCTTTCTTTGTGCTGATCGACAAAGGCGCCCCACCCTGGGCGTGATGTCTGGCGGAAGTTGCTTGGACCAGACCAGAAAAGGAGACCCACTTCAGGTTATAAAATGTTCAAACATCACAGAAAGTAAAAGGCTTAATGATCTTCAAAGGGCAAACAACATTTGGGCGCGGAGAGTGCGCCTTCGCTCCGGCTGCTAGAGTCGGCTGGAATCCACGACGCGCTGCAATCCTCAGTTCAAGAAGGCTTGCTGTTTCTACCATTGCCACGTCGAATACGGCTGATTGTTGCTCGTGGTCACACCCAACCACCTACACTGGACATTGTTTGGTCAGACACTGAGAACGTGTTTCCAAAAGTGAAAGATGGTCTCTGAGTTCGGAACGAGCTTGTCCCACCACTTTGAACAGGTTTCCCTGATTTTGGTGACATATCCATCGATTTCGTTCCAGCTTCTGCTGCTCCAGCCAAGCCCTGAGCTTTGAAACACTACACATGACAAAACATGACACGACATCTGTTTTCATTTAAGTGTCTTTATCATTTCAAGTGCAACTGCCTGTGGACGGAAAAAATAAAATGAACAAATGCCTCTCGCTTCTGTGATTTGCATCAGCTTCTCTGGTCTAAGTGCTCAGCATCGCCAGCCCTGAGATATGTTTGTGGATTCAGAGTTCAGCGATGGAAAACACCAAACTCGAAAAGGATGAAAGGATGAAGGGCGTGGAAGAGTCTCTGGAAGAGTATGGCAAACAAATGCAGAGTTGAGAGGGAAACCTTCGAGACTCTCGAGACTCGAGCTAGGACAAGGCTGGTTGACTCTTGTCAACTCGAGAACATCGAGACTGGGGCGCTGTTTGGATGGTTTCAGCATGGCTTCGCTTTCTATGCGTCTAAGGGTCTTCGGGGAGCTCCCCTTCATCGACGGGCTTCCTGGCCACAGATGGCAACGAGATCTGAAAAGCTGCTGAAACTTTCAAGGAGGATATTTGCATCGAAGAAAATTGATCTTCCCTATATCATATGTATAGATATATGTATATATATATATAACAGTATATCTATATATATATGACATCTATATATATGACATATATATATATATGACAAATATATATATATATATGTATATATATATATATATTTGTCATATATATATATATATGTGTATGACATGTATATATATAGTATATATATATATACCATACATATTTGTAAATATTTGTATTGATATGAACTGTATCACCGCTACAACTCCCAAAAGCGCGGTTTTTGTGCAGCCGATGGAGACATACGGGGATGGGTCAAAACCTATTATTGTCAATTTTAGTGGGATGAACATCCATTTACCAACTACTTTGAGGTTCACTAGGTACCAGGGTTTTGACTCAATACGAATGTGGCCCAAATGATCTCAAATGTCTGTGATAGAATCATCAGTATAGCAACACTTTAAGATGCACCACGCGTTCTTCCACCCATTTGGAGTCTCCCCGTTTCCAAGCACAAGTGGCCTTTCACAGACAGTTCAGCTTTCATGGACAAATCCGGTGATCCCTGCAGGTGTCAACGCTGCAGGGATTCCATCTGTGTGTTCGTCTTCCAAACTTATGGACAATTTGGAATATGCCACCTTGGTTGATCAACTGGGGTTATGCCTTTTGAGCAATTTCAGTCTGATATTTTCCTTCTCAAGTGAAGCTCCTTGGCACAATATTTGGTCTCTTAGGAGCAGGCAGGTGACTGTGTGCTGAGGCCTGCTGCTGTTCAGCAGAATCGATGCATCGATTGCCAGTTTCTGCCGCTTCTGATATCTACTTTTCCGATACACACTGATACAGAAGGGGCTGACGGCTCTGAGATGCGCCCTTCACAAGAAGAGATAACCCACCCAAAATATTTGGCATTAAATATACATATCCGCCGACCCCAGCCGACGGCAAGGGGGAGCCCGCCAGAGAAAAAGTGCATCAGTGGGTTGGCTCAGAAACCAGCCTGCCATAGTGTTTAGCAGGGTGCAACGACCGCGGCGAGGAGCCACTTCCTTTACT